>JAZHYW010009871.1:0-116194 GCA_037355805.1 Ixodes ricinus | reverse complement strand
TTGAGCGACAACCGGCGTTCCTGGAAGCTCTGCAACAACTCGTTGCTCGATTCACGCCACAACCACAAGAAATAGTTAATAACCCGAACCGGCCGAAGCTGAAGGAACCAAGGCAAGATCCACGATTTAGACGAAAGAACGAAAGATCTCGGTCGCCCCATAAAACAAGTCGGAGAGGCGACGAAGAACCTACACAAGGGACCCAGGAAATGCAAGATGGCGGCCATCTCACACCGGTACGCTCGACAGAACAAGATGGCGGTCGGCCTCCCAAGCCAGCGCACCCCCGCTAAATGAAGGCACATTTCAAGGACACCCTCTGAAGCAGACGAAACCACCGGCACCACCAAATTTGTTGCCGGCCTCCGAGACAAACGACGACAAAGAATGGTCGCTCCTAGGAATTTCCTCACGGAAAAGAAAATTGAGCTCGCAGCCTACGAGAAATGCCAACGAATCTACGCCGAGGTTGTTCCCGGTGCAAACTGTGGTACTTCGCTCCATCGGGAAGAAAGAAGTGAGTTCCTTCACCGGAAAAGAAATCCGCGAAGCCATTGAAAGTGCCGGCATCCAAGCCCAAGCCGACTACACCGTCCATCGGAATGAGAGGGCAAATGCCCTAGCCATTACTACCAGGGACCCTCTCCTCACAGAGAAGCTTCTGAAAATCAAGGCAATCCGCCAAGGGGAGGACACTAACGCGCTCCAACCCTACAAGGCTCTTGCCGGGAACCAATGTCGCGGAGTCGTGTATCTACGCGGTCAGAACAACGAGGTGACTCCTGAACAACTCCAAGAGGATATTGAGTGCAGAACGCACAAGCTGGTGGCAGCACGCCCATTGGGGACGAAGGGAAACACGATACTTGTCACATTCGAAGGCACAACTCTCCCCCAACGGGTGAGTTACATGCACGAAGTCCTCCCCGTACGTGAGTACCGCCCGAGGCCACTCGTATGCTTTAAATGTCATGCGATTGGACACAAAAAGGACGTTTGCCCGCGAGAGAAGGAGCGCTGCGGAACTTGCGGCTCTGAGCACGATGGCATGGAGAAGTGCTCGCAGATTCCGAAGTGCGCAAACTGTGGCGGGGCCCACGTGGCCACCAGCAATGAGTGCCCGAAGCGCGCAATTCCTCCGCGGCGCCCTGCCAAGAAAACAGGTGAAAAATCGGCGCAAGGGATAGATAAACCCACTTTACCACCACCGGCGGGAAGACCGGCGAGCCAAGATGCCGGGACGTCGTACGCAGCAGTGACGATGGGAGCCTTTCAACCTACGGTATCACCGGAGTATCCGGCCCAACGGCTGGACATGGCGACACAGGTCCTACAACTCCAATACGCGGGCTTTGCTCGGATGGAGAAGCAACTGGCCGAACTCACGACAGCCATCCACAGACTCATAGACACTCGTAACGACAGACAATAATCCCCAACTAAAAGGTACAAGCACCCAAAGTGCCTCACACAAACCCAAACAACACAAGCACCGCGGCAAACTGCAACCATGGATCCTTCAATGGAACTGCGGTGGGTTGCAACAGAAACTTTATGAACTCAAAACGCGCCTCACTGCACTTAAAAACAAGACGCCCGACGTTATTCTTCTACAGGAAGCTAACGTAGAGAAAATTAAGATTAGGGGTTACAACACTTACATAAACCCCAGTATACAAAGACAAACCTCTAATTTTGGAATTGTAACCACTCTTGTAAAGAAAACACACCCACAGACACAACTGAACTCAGGGGCAGCGTGTTCTGACGACCGTGAGGTTGTGTCCACGAGGGTCAAAATTAAGGACACGCCTATTGATATACATAACACATACATCAGGCCAACCGTGGGCCCAAATGAAGCCAATTGGATCAAGGACCTGGTGAAGAAGGACAAGCGTACTATACTTGCGGGGGACTTCAATGCCAGACATACCGCGTGGGGATATCCGAACAAGAACGCCCGGGGCAAACTTCTAAAAAAAGCCTGCGTCGCAGCCGGTCTTCACCTCTGTAACGAACCAGACACCCCCACGCGGCTGGCCCAAAGCTCCAACCAAAACGACACGTCCCCCGACCTAACTTGGACCTCTTCAAATCTACGGGTCCAGTGGCAAGTGCAGGCCGATCCAATGGGCAGTGACCACCTTCCAATTCATATACGACTTCTCATACGCACTTCTTCCCGGCGACAGGTCACTTTCACAAAATGGGACAGCTACCGCACCGCCATGACCCGCCTCGCCGGCGTTCCCTTCGCGGAACGCATCCAGCACGCGCTACGGGAGGCCCGCACTGAGTACAACGTGAAGGAAGACACACCGCAACCCGACTTGCACCTTATCAATTTGTGGGACAGGCGACTGGAGGCCCTCATGCGCTACAGAGCCAGGAGGTCCCTCCGGAACAAGATCAGCCTGAATCACGCCACGGCCGAGGCCAAGAAATACACAATCGAGCTCTGCCGTACCAACTGGCGGAAACTGTGCGACTCCTTTAATGAGCGTATAGGCTACCGTGCGCTTTGGCGGGCCTATAAAGGGCTCGCCGGGAAAACAAAAACCTGCAACACCGGAAGCAACTTGGCCCTCCGCCTCGACATTGCCGAAGAACAACTCGCGGCAGAGGCGGGAGATTATTTCTTCCCGCAGCAACCCGAGCCGCCCCCAACAGATGTCTACGTCCGGCAGCCCATACAAAACGAACACCCGGCGGACGCTTTCTTCACGCTCGCCGAGCTACAGGACGCTCTCGCGACAGCACGAGCCAAGTCGGCACCTGGCCCGGACCTCGTTACTATCTCCGCGCTCCGGAACCTTCCGTCGGACGCCATGATGGAGCTTCTTGACATCTTCAACTCCATCTGGGAGAAGGGTGAGCTACCTCCCGAATGGAAGAGATCTACTGTGATCCCTATTCCCAAGCCTGGCAAGGCTCCCAACATGGTGGCCAACCTTCGCCCTATCTCCTTGACGTCAAACCTGTGCAAAGTTCTAGAGCGCATGGTCAATGCTCGTTTGTCCTGGATCCTCGAGTCGACCGGGGCCTTTCATCCCATGCAAACGGGCTTCCGTTCTCACCTCTCAACACAGGACAGTCTACTCATGCTTTACCATGACCTCTACGAGCGCCGGCTCTTCAAAAGCCAGCCGCGTACGCTTGTGGCCATTGACTTACGCAAAGCATTCGATTCCATACCACACAGCACCGTTGTGAATGCAGCAAAGAGGCGAGGTATTCAGGGCCGCCTCCTAAACTTTATCAAAACATTTCTCCAAGACCGAACGTTTCAGGTGTCCATCGGTCAAACCAAAAGCCAGTGGAGAACTAACAACATTGGAGTTCCCCAGGGGGCGGTCCTTTCGCCGCTTCTTTTTAACCTCGCTATGGTGGACCTGGCTCTCGCCCTCGAAGCCGTCCCGCAAATTCGCTTTACAATCTATGCGGACGACGTCACCCTATGGACGACGGCAGGTGGGGCGGAAAGCCAACAACGCTATATGCAGAAAGCGCTGAACATCGTCACGGCCTTCGCCCTCCAATCAGGCCTCGAATTATCAAAGGAGAAGACCACTTACATGGTCATTCCCGGCCGACGCCGAAGCGCCCGTAAAGACATCCAACTGCAGGTGGATGGAGTCCCCATTACCCAGACCGACTCTATCAAAATACTAGGAGTCACATTCGACCGCAAAGGCGGCGCTATCACCTGGCTCCGGCAGGTTAAGTCGCAGTGGAAAGAAGGCCTAAGCTTACTCAAGGCCATCTCAAACAAGGCCTGGGGTGCACAGGACGACCTCCTTCGACGCCTCGTCCGTACCATCCTGATCTCTAAGGTGGTGTACGGACTTAATTATCTTCGCCTCACAAAGAAACAAGAAGCAGCACTCACCACCATGCTACGAGCGGCCATGCGGGTTGTCACTGGACTTCCCCGCTTCACACAGGTAGACCAACTCGAGAGCATCGCTCAAATGAACACTATCCGTGATATCGCCGATGAGATGCGGGTGAGCCAAGCTCAACGGCTCTCTCGCACTCCTCACGGTCGAGTCATACTCACGTCGAGTGGTCGCGCCCACCTCATCAACGGCCCGCTCATGCCGACACCAACTCCACCTTGGAACGCGGAGGCAGTCACCCCTGTCAAACCCCTTCCAAGTCACGAAGGACCTCATCGCCCCGAGAGACGTGCCACGCAAGCGGCCATTCATAACAAGGAAATCAGCCAGCTTCTCAAACACGTAGAAGTCTTCTACACGGATGCAGCAAGGGACGATAGCGGCCGAACTGCAATTGCATGGCATTCACCTACTCGCAACGAGACGAGCAACCAGCTTACCACACGTACACGAAGCACCTGCATGGCAGAACTTCTGGCTATTCTGTTCGCAGTGGAAACAGCCACGACCATGCCACGCCCAGAAATCAGTGAAACCCGCATATACACAGACTCCCAAGAGGCAGTGCGCGCACTTGGGCACTCGAGCACGTGCAACGTAACGGTTGCGCACATCCGGGAACTGGTTCGCCTCGCCAAGGCTAAACAGAAGATCACCATCGCGTGGATTCCTGGCCACGCCAACATTCCGGGGAACGAGCGGGCGGACGGGGCCGCAAGGGCACTGCTACAAGCAAGTATTCAGCCCTCACAAGGCCCGGTCCCCTCGCCCGTTCAACGAGATGTTTCAACCAAAGAGGTCTTCGACCTCTATGAGACCAAAAAAGAAGAAAGAAATGCCCGGAAGGCGCGACTTGCTGCGCTCCTGCCTGCTAACCCCCATCCGATCCCTCGAGGGCTTCCAAGATGGGAACGAGTGGCCCTGCACAGACTGCAAACTCGCACTATGCTAACTCCCGTTTGGCTTGCCAAATTCCACAGGCCAACAGACCAGAAGGACACGAGGCCTGACTCAAGATGTCCCCACTGCGGTGTCCCCGCGACTTGTGACCACCTTGTATGGTTCTGTCCAGAGACGTCGAACGAACGGGCGGCGGCGATCAACAATCTGCCACCTTCCCTTCGACCGAAGTCCCTATGGGAATGGACCCACCCGAGGTCCTCAGAACCCGCGGATCGAACAGCCGTCTTTTCATCCATCATCTCCTACCTCCGGTCCTCCGGGATCGGACGGTACATCTGATCCATCGTCATCGCTACCTCCTTTTTCCCCTTCCCCCACGCCACATGAGGCCCACAAGCCAGAGGCGTGGTCTTTCAAATAAACGTTTCAATCAATCAATCAATCCTTTTCTGAGGTCATAGTCAGTATTCGGCCAATCTTGGAAGGCCGATCACAGCGACGCTTTTGGTCGCTCACGTCACTAATAGCGTTCGACTACGTTACATTACGTGTTCATACGACCGCGAGTCACCAGAACATCCATGCATCGTATATCACCTGCAGAGGTACACCTTCAATTGGTTGCCACACTTAAAAAAGGGTGCGCAAAGGGACCAATCGCCATCTTTCATCCCCGCGACCCTAGCGCCCCCTATTCAGAAGCGGTAACTCGAGCAGTTCGTCCCGCGGGCATTTTGTTGCTCCCACTGGAGTTGCTCCCCTAATGAATACTTTAGTCCCCTCGTCAATAATGGCTGCCGCAAGCCTTCGATGAAAAGGACGAAGCATCACTCGAGTATAGCTATTTTGAAAGAAGTCTTGGCAAAACAAGATTTTGGCCCCGGGATTTAGAAATTGTGACTACACGCGCATATTTGGTGAATGTTTCCGACCGCGAAAAACATGAGAACGGAATCCGAGCGACGCGGAGGCGCCGGTGACGAGGCTACCTACTCTCAACTGCAGCGCGCGCGCCCGAGTTTGAACTAGAGGTGACGGTTGACCCAGTTGACCTGTGGCGGCAGTGTTGCCAATTTAGCGATTTTGTCGCTAGATTTAGCGATTTTCTATGCATTTAGCGACGGATTTTTTGATTTAGCGGCTAGCGACTTTTTTAGCGACTTTGGTGTTCAACCGTAATCTTGTTATTTTTAACAATTTTAGAGATGCTCGCGGGCTAAACCTTTTTGCTTCTCTAGCCGAGTTTGCTTTGGATATATGCTCAATTTAGCGGCGCGCTTAATTTAGCCGCGCACTAAGAAAAGCCTGGTTTGGTTTGAAAGTGCTCACTCTAAACTGGTAAAGAGGGGTATAGCCTTGACATGTCTAAGTGCGGCTCTGGAAAAACGTTGCAATCACCAGATGATAATCAGTCTTGAACGACAATCAAAAAGGTTAAGAGACGCAGGGTGCCCCCTAACCTAATCTCTAGTTGTTGTGAGAGCCTTCTTCAAAAGCTAAAAGAAGTAAAAAAGGCAGCGAGGCAAGTAAAGAAAGGAAACGAGTGCAAGTCATTCCGTACATGCATACCGTGTCTCATAATCTAAATAAGGTAGCTGGTAGATTCGACATTAACGTGGTTTTTCGGCACCGTGTAAACTTGCCATGCTATGACCGATGGTGACAAGGCAGAAAAAAGCACCGTGTTCCAAGAAACACGCGGTGCAATATACTGCGTGCGTCACCAATGTGGTGTACGAGATTCCGTTTAGTTGTGGCACAGTCTACATTGGGCAGACTGGGCGCTGCTTCAATGATAGAGCACGAGAACATAATTTGAGTGTGCGCAACAACGCGGGGGCCATCTCGCTGACCATTGTAGGCAATGGGGGTGTAAACCTGACCTGACTAGCACAAAGTTTTTAAGAAAGGCAAAGAAAAAAACGGAAAGAAAGATTATAGAGGCATTCTACATAAAAAAGACAGAAAACAATTGCGTCAGCGCTCCGTCTTTGTATTTGCTTCAGAGTGAGAAATTAACAAGTACCCGTTTCTTATTCGTACTTACCGCCTAGTCGTTTCCCAAATAAAACATTACAAATAAAAACCGTCCTAGTTGTTTTTCAGTGTAAGTTTAACCTCTCAAAATACCTGAAATATGATTATTTGAGGTTTACTTACTTTAAAAGGGTTTAATAAGCTTTTGAAATTTAGCGATTTTTTTAGCGACTTCCTGGCGAATCTAGCGACTGTTTAGTGACTTTTTGGTATCAATTTAGCGGCGCGCGCAAAAAAAGTTGGCAACACTGTGTGGCGGTGCAGTGGAAGCCTCGTCGGATGCAGTCGGGAGTGGCGACCGATTGAACGGTGAGTTTTGATTGCTTTGGCTCCTTGTAGAGCAGCAGAAATGTTATAGGCATTTCAGAACGTACTTCATAAAGTCGCAGGGTTACCCTGTACGATAGGCGCTCGCTCGCGGGTCCCTATCATTTCGTCGAAACTCGTTTCGTGGAATTACGTTTCGTGGACAACTTTTCGTGGACACACGTTTCATGGACACACGTTTCGTCGACACGGTGACGTTTCGTCGAAAATCGTTTCGTGGACAACACCCCCTAAAACGTTTCGTCGACACTTTTTTTTTTTCGCGGCTCCCAAAGCAGTGCCGGAAACTCAAGATACAAGCGGCTATACCTAGCCGCTTGTACCTTGAGTTGCTCTCCAAAGAAGCGCAGTTGCTCTCCAAGGAGAGCAACTGCGCTATTCTCGCTCTCATCCGTGTCACATGGAATAAGCAACAGCGCACAGGACTCTCGCACATGACTTCGCGCGCGGCCTATTCGGATATTTGCAAGTTCTGATGCCCGTTTTCGGAACCGAAGGTTACTGGAAGAAGAAAAGTGGTGGAGAAAAATATGCGTAGGCGCAAAACAAAACTTCGATCTAATGGTGGGTTGCAGAAAAGGGCGTGGACGCTAATTTTTCTTTTTCCTAGTGGTTATTTTTAAACAAAAATACAGCTTGCAGCCTTTTATTGCTACAATACAACTTTAATATTTCAATTTAAATTAAACATGTACATTACCCTCAATTATTCAAAAGGACGTTTACTGGCTACGCGACTTATACGAGAAAAAACTGTTTAGTTGCACTCGTTTCATCATCATTTAGGGCTGTTTAAAAAGGAAATTACATAAGAAGGGGGCCGTAAACAATGTCGAATAAGAATAAATACCGAAAGCACGAAAAACAATGACACTCGCACTCCAGCGAGCACGGTGCCCGCGAGTAAACCTAAAAAACGCTACATTGCAATGCAAAAAATAAAAACAAAAAAAAAAAACACGCACTCAATACACGAGAATTGTTAATAGATAAATAAAAAAATTACCCCAAGTTTAGTTTTATTACACAAAGTAAACCATAGTTCATATAAAAAATGCAACTTAATGCATTATATAGCTTCTCTCGAGCAGCCGCCGCATCCAAGGCCTTGGAGGCGGGAGTACCACTAGGCGAGATCTGTCGGCAGCAGCCGACTGTTGCTCAGATGCGACATTCAATTGTTTTTTATTGATGCCAGCAGAGAAATACCTGTGGCAAGTTCGTGACCCAGCTCTTTGCAGAAAAGAGCAACTCCCAAATCTAATGTTCTTTGGTCACACATTGGTTTACGTGCATCCAAATTTCAGTACAGATATAACATATGCAGAACAATTGTGTTATTTAATATCCAGAAGCTTAATATGCTAAAGTCTAAAAATTGTATGCGGTCTGGTAAGTACAGTACGTTGAATACCCGGTATTTGGAGGAAAAAAGAACCGTGTTTTATTACCGTAAAAGCAAACTACGCGTAACCGAATGGTACAGTATCCTCCAAAGTTGATTGCTGGTGATAGAATAAATGTGTGCACCGCGAACAGGCGTCGTGTTTTTTTTTTCCAAATTTTTCTCAAGAGCTTCAGTGTTTTGACGTATGGACTATGTATGCTATGTTCAGGTGGCTCTTGAGGATTCTACCAAAAGACGCGACGCGCGGAACGATACACTTGCTCTGGAAACGACCCTGCCACTTCGCAAAACAGTCGGAGTGCCGGCGGCCACCCCGCGACGGATTGCATTGGATGACGCCCACTCCAGACACCTCGATCACATACGCTGCCGAAAGCGGCCCTCAAGGGCAGCGTATATTGTTGAATGTTTTAAGAATCTAATTTGGGAAACGACAGTGGTCGAGAACGAAACTTTCCGGCTGACAACGCTTCCCCAAAGGTTCCGGCGAAGACACGAGCGAAACCATACAAATCGTAAGTTCCGACATCGCTGCAATCGGTAAATAAAAATAAAAATAATAATAATAAGCAGAATAAAAAAATTGGGATAGTTTAAGTCGGTGAGGCAAGATGAGTGCGCATTGGTTCGCCCTACTTCGCCCGTCGGCCATCTTTCATCCATCCATCCAGCCAGCCAGCAGAAGGCCACGCGCCGCGCAGGCGCAGAGGCCACAAGGAGGTGCAACTGGCGGAGGTGGCAGGGCGAGTGTCGACGAAACGTCGCAACGTCTGTCGATGAAACGAGCGGGTGCTCGCTTCGACGAAACGATCTGTCGATGAAACATCGCAGCGTCGACGAAACGATTTGTCCATGAAACGTCGTTCGACGAACTGATTGCCACCGCTCGCTCTCTGACGCGGTCGGGCGCGTACTCGCTCATGTTAGCGTGCAAACGAGGCCTAGCACTTCAAAACTATGCCCGGCGGCAATCAGTTCATCAAACAAACGATGTTACACCGGCAGATCGTTTCGTCGACGCAGCAGCGTTTTAATGCGACTTAGGTTCATCGAAACGTTCCCGTGTTCGGTTCATCGACCAACCTTGCGACGCTTCATCGAAAGCGTCTTTCCGCACATATCGCCTTGGTCGGCGACCAAGGCGATATGTGCGAGCTTGACGGCGGTTTCGTCAAGGCGAGCTTGACGAAACCGTTGCGGTTCGTATGAGGCCTGGTGCGAGTTCGCGCCTCGAGAGTAAAGTTTCGCCCTTACGCTCTTAGGCGAAAGGTATGGTCGTATCCGGTATGCGTAAATAAACATGTTGTCAATCAATATTAAAATTTCCCCGAGCGGAGCGAGGGGTTTCAGCGCGTAGTGCGGACTGTTTGAAAGCGGCGATCGCGAATTCATTTGTGGCGTATCAGAGTCGCCTGGGCAAGTCCGCTTTAGTTGAGGTAGGCTTGCGGCGAACGAAATTAAACCAATAATGCAATCCCCGTGGTGAAAAAAAAAACAAGGTCGACGAATCGTTGTAGGAGCACATGTCCACAAAATTGAGCGGTGCCGCGAAGTCGTGCACGCGCGCGTTTAGTGAAGCATTACTTTATGTTTTTACTTTCTCTGCGGGTTTCCGAGTGTCTTTCGGCCCTCTATGTTTCGGCCGATGCTGGTCGGCTCCGCGTAACGGTTTATAGTTTCAACCATGGTCGGGAATCACCAAATTGGAATTGAACTTGAACGCTGTAACGATACATTTGTTTCTAGAGCCCAGCGTGGAGGTGTTTTGTCTTGTAATACTTTTGCTTTTGAGATCCTCACTTTGGAGTTTGGTTTCGCCCTGTGTAACTTATCTTGTGCTCGTGGCTTCGAAATGTGTTTTGTATTCTTCAAAGCTGCTCTTGTAATCTTCGTTTAAAATGTTTTTTTTTTGTATGCTTGTTATTTGATAGCTGTGTTTGCTTTGGGCTCTGAGCATTTTCATTGCTTTGGACTCCTGAGCATTTTACAAACAGTCTGGTTAAGACACGCGTGCCAAAAAATAAATTTTACCCGAATAACAAAAAAAATATTAGAGCATATTATTTATTTATTGAAAGTACCCTCAGGGCCCGAAGGCATTACAGAGGGGGAGAGGCACATACATAAAATAAAGATCATGGGTCACTGCTAAAATAGTTAGTGATTGCGCGAGACGCGATTTAGTCGGTAATCACGTCCTTTCCACTTGTTTTCTCTCGGCCTTTCGGGTGCGGGGAGGAGAGGTGGATTGCTTTGGCCATCGCGTTGAGGTGGAGAAATGGTATGACAATCTTATTGAGGGGGAAATTGCGTATTACCATTCCGTGACGTCGTGGAATTAATGGAAAATTAATCTCGCGCCGTCAATATTGCTAAAAAAATGTTTTTGCGCAAAATTTATTTTTTGACACTTGTGTCCCTTACACACTGTTTAAAAAATCTTTTTTTTTTCAGGGGCCCTTTAGGGTAACATTTTCTCGTCTTGACTGTCATTCAATTTCGCATTAATAAATTCTGGTTATGACAGACACTATGCTTTATGACAGTATCTTACATAAAGCATAGGGTTATACCACGTAGCATCGTCATTTTTGAACAGAAGCTACCGCAAACAAAAATAAAAACAAGTCACGTAAAAATAAATTTGCACATGCCATGAACAGTTGTCATCACGACACAAAATGTTGCTATAGCTTCATTTAAAGGACACTTTAATTTTGAGTTGGCCTAGCACCTCCTAAATACCAATACCTTAGCACTTGATTTTCTTTGTCGATTATCATATTTCAGTGCAGGGTACATAGTGGACAGTGCTATGTTAGCATTGGCCTAGAACTCGTGTTCAGTTGGTGAGAATACGTGTTCCAGCTGAATGCAAATGCAGCACTTTTTCCAGTCTGCCTTGCGATGACTTATGAGAGGGGGTAGAATCCAGCAACACTAAGGCCTTGCGATCTAGGAGGCGTTGAACTAACTGAGTAATCTCTGATTATTGAGCTCCTTAAACTATTGATTTCGGGCTTGTAGGCTCCTTTGTCTCTTGAATGTTATCAGAAAAATACTTTTGATGTAGAAAAAATATTCGACTACAGGTGGAGAACAGACATATGGAAAAGGGTTGATTTATGAAAAGAAGTTTAAGGCGAAAACGAGCTGGTGCTAGTTAATTAAGACTGTGTCTGCCTGTCCTTTCTTTTTCGCAATCTCGGAGTGTTTTTACTATGTTCAAGGTTGGTTTACTTTTTCCTTCTAATTTTCGGAAGCTGCAAGCATCCGCGCCCACGACTGAAGATTGAAATTTCAAAGCCGGCCACATGGACGCAATGAGAAGACAAAGGAAGGAAGCGGCTACGTATATGGAGATGGTGAAAGATGCCATGGAGAGCACTTTTTGGGCAAAGAGGGTACATCGGCATACACCCTACAATCTCCAACATCGTGGACGACTATCCAGCCCTAAAGCTCACAGACCAGGTAATATGTTGCTTACTAACGATGTTGCTCATGCTTTTAGGAGCAGTAAGTACCCTGATAAGACCACGACCACCCCCATTATGGGGGTGGTCGTGGTCGCTGCTAGCGAATGGGAGCTCCCGCAGGGAGATCTCATTGGCTCGGTGACGCGGTTGGGGAAAATGTTCCCCAACGCGCAGATCGGCTTTGCGGTTGCGCAGATCTGCTTTGCGGTTGCGGCTCCAGTCCTGGCATAAACGCGCCGTTAGTCCTGTCATGGTGAAGCCTGGCACCATGATGGGTCTCCTTTTTTATCCCACTTACATCAATTACGATTTTGTTACAACTCATAAGTCATGATTTTTTTCGCTTTTTCTTTTAAAAAGAGCAGTTTACAAATATCTTCAAGTAGACTGAAGGTGTGAAAATAATTTTTCTTGCAGATCTTTGCAGTGTTTTTTTTGTATTGGTACTGGCGTCAAGGCAAAGGAGCGATTTATGAATGTTGCCTCAGAAAACCTGCCAACTGTTCTCATGGTGACTGAGGGAAAACCAAGACCGGCCCTGTTCTGCGAGATCATCGTAAGGCTTCATGATGCAAAAGATATAAAAAAGGTGCACTTTACCCTTTGTTGTATTACACTTTTCTTTTTCAGCACATTTGCAGTAAATGAAGCCGTTGTTCATCCTTTGCTATTAATTTCCTTCCAAGGGCTCAGCTCACGGGTTGGCAGAAACTATGGGCTCTCTGGACAAGTATTTCATTACCTGACCCTGCCCTCATGCACATGAGTATGTGCAGAAAGCATGGTCACCAGTTTTATGATCGACAGCTGGTTGGATCTGAGAGCATACCCAATGTGATAACAAGGTTTAAAATGGCACTGCCCTGCCAACCTGTTGGAAGTTTTCAACAGAACAAGAGAGCAAGCACACTGTCCTTGCCCTGTTGCTCAATTCAGTGGAAATTATTCAAGTTCAACATGCCTTTCAAAAAAAATTCTCTTCATAGGACAGTTCTTGCTTGCCTTTTTTATAGCAGCATTATAAGAAAATACTTGCGTTTTAGTTATATTTTTGGAGGGCTAGAAATCCGAGCAAATAGCTTTATATTTTGGGAGGTTCCTCCTGCTGAGCGAGATTTAGTGCAGCTGAGATGCATCTGATCGAAACTGGCCAACCAAAAACACTGCGCATTCTGAATTAGTTGGCTTATGTGGAGAATTGGGGTACTTCATACTTGTTTTTATTTCTTTGTTTATTTTAAAGTAAGTATTAACAGCATTTGTCGAAGCACGGGCAAAACTAAATGTGATCACAAGCATAATGGAATGTGTTTGGAACAAATTACTTTCAGAAAACTGATAACAACACCATAGCCTTATTAACTGGCACTTCCTCCATGGCAAAAGCAAGCACCACGAGTCTTTTTTTTATCCCACTGACCTCTTTGCAATTACGATTCTGTTTCTCATAATAAGATGGGAATCTTATTAATAAGATGGGAATCTTTTTTCTGCCTCCTGCTTTTCTACAAGGTAGTTTACGATTTATGGGTTGACTAAAGATCAGCTATTCTTATTTCAGATTTTTGCTGAGTTTCATCGCATCACAAGCATTGATGCCAAGCAACGCTTTTTTTTTAATTGCCTCAGAAAACCTGGCGACCGTCCTTGAACTGACAGAGGGCAAGACAAAGCCGGACATTTTCTACCAGACTGTTGAAAGGATGGATGATGTTAAAGAATCGGAGAAACAAGGTATACCTGCTTTAGAATTTAGCCTTCATTGACTGTTAGCGGAAGTCCCAATCCAGCTAGCTTTCTATTGCAACCAAATTGGTGCCGACTCAGTTCATGTGATAGGTGGGTGCAAACTATGTAAATTAAATTTGAGATATCTCGCAGTGAGCTGTACGGCATCTGAAATTCCAAATGCTTCTGTACATTAATTTTAAATTGTGAGTGACCGTCTGGTGATGAGTGACATTAAAAAAATTGGTGAATGGCTGCATTTAAAAAGAAATATAAATTTACATTACTGATGTGATGCTTAAATACAGCCTTCATATTTTGTGTTGAATTGCCGTGACACTTGGCACTGAGCACAATTGAATGGATTAGTTTTTAAAAAAATCTACTAGCATGGGTGATTAATCTGTTCATTAACTGTGTGCATATGAGTTAACAAAATCAGGCCCTTATTTCTCACCTGGTAGGATTTGGCTGCATGGTATTACTGTTTCACCCTATGTCCGGATGCAGCGGGTGCTAAGAGCAATCCCAGCTAATCGTGCTCTTTGAACATAGCACATAACACATGTCGCTTCGCCCGCTCTCTATGGACACATGACACTCGCACGGCTTTGGATTTGCTTTGATGGCTCGTAGCATCCACTGCGCCCTGACTAAGGTGAAACGGAGTATAGTGTAGATGGCGGTTGGACAAAAAAATCCTGAAGTGTCTGTGCTATGTGGTATGAAAATATTTTAAAGGGATACTTAACAAAATTTGAAATATACCCGTCGTGTTCAGAAATAGGCTGAATATGATCAACAATATCTGTAAATGACAATCTCACGTTTGTATTTTGAGCCTGAAGGCTGAATTTTTCGTTATAAAAGAAATACCTTTCTGGCTTTAATGCAAGGCAGTGAGCGTAGCTAGACCATCTGGCACCCGGGGCCCTTAGGTCTTTTGTCACCCCCCCCCCCCCCCGCTCCCCGAGACCGCAAAGCTAAAAGCCATAACCGCGACGCGAGGTCACGCAGTGATAATGAAATAATAAATACAGGGTTAGCCAGCAAACAGTGTTTTTTTTTTATTTAACTATGTACACATAATGAGGACACATGAAGTGTTTTTTTTTTTAGATTGAGCATTTGTGTCACGAAAGCTGAACATTCAATTTCTTCATAAGTTCTTTCGCCGACACTTGGCTTCTGCAAAGTTATTGATTACTGTTGTAAAAGTTATTTTTTTGACACGTTCTTTTTCTATGGACAGTATCGACAGGTTTGAGAGCCTTTCATCGCTCATGGTAAAGCGCAGAGACGTTTTGATTAGCTTTAGCTTGGAAAAGTTCCTTTCGCATGAGGCAATCTATGCACAGCCTTGGGCTGTGCATAGATTGCACGAGTGCACGTGCAATGCAAGGCAGGGGCGCATTCTAGATGAAAAGGTTAAAACAGCGCAAAGACACGGACAAGAACGAGCTAGCCCAAACTTCAACGTTAGTCAGCGCATTCTAGCTTTAACTTTGCTCGGACATTATACTCCGTTTCATACTTAGTGTGCTACGCTGTCAAGGCTGCAGGCGCGAGACCATGGTTTCGTTAAGCGTTTCATTTGCACGCGCTCTCGTGCAAATGAAACGCTTTACGGGTATTATAGGTCACATTCAACTAATTTATGGACACGATAGTCAAATTTCTAATTTTCATTCCAGTATCCCTTTAAAGAACATGCGGGTAGCACTTGGCAGTAAAATATTTGAAGCAGTGTCAAAGCGCCATTGGCACCTCGTCGGCTCCCTGATACCCCGCAACCCCCAGACATCGTCCTGCGACCCCCCCCCCTTTGCACACCTGTGGTTTAGAGAACGTGAAGGCTCAGTTTAGAGAAATGCGGTCTGTACGCGGTGGCAAGCTAGGCTTCCAAACAGACCTTGTGGTCACCCTTGGTATCGCTCCGGGAAAATATGATATAATATCAAGCTCGAGCGTGCACCGCCAAGGGTTCACCGCTAACGATTCGGCAAGCAACAGCATGCCGGCGGCCGCCATTTTCTCTAAACAGAGTTTCGAGGCAATTCGGTAAGATGTTGTCGCTAAAACGAGCCTCTAAACCGCAGCCTTAAAATGGAAAGTAATGCAATCAAACAATCGTTGGCATACGGTCACTGCGGCGCTGAAGCCAGTCCGTCCACGCAGATTTCCGGAAGCTCGACGGTCTCCAGTCATGGCACGCTGTGGCAACAGGGAAACGCCGTCGCCGTCACAACATTACGAATTCACTTGCCAGAACACTACATTGTGACCGCCTCCCGACGGCGAGCGACGCGCTTCTAGAACTTACGGCGGGGTCAGAGAGCGAGGGAGCTTGCTGAGCAGAAGCCTTTCGCCAGCACCTCCTCTCGGCACTTCCCCCTCGGCGCGTGGTGCGGTGCCGTGCACGGGTGGACAGCCATGGGTGAGAGTCCGGGGTGAGGGAGACGACACGTTGAGAGTTTACCCAACACGTTTACCCCCTCCCCACGACTCCCTTCGTGTAAGACCTTCGTGTGATTTCTTTCTTCTTCGTCTGGCGCCTTCTCTTGCTGTCTCGGCGCAGTCCGGCCGTGGTCAGCGCAAGCCAGCGTCGTGCTGCGCTGGCTTTGGCGTAGACTAGGTGGCGTTGGCTCGGCGTGCCCGGGCACAGCTCTTTCTCGAGTGTTCCCGCACTTTCCGCGCTTGTTTTTTCCGCCGATGCGCGATGACTTTGCGCGAGCCAAGCCAGTTTTGCGACTCTGCACCAGACACGTTCGTGATGGAAGAGTGGTGACCTCATGCGTCTACACATTCTATGCCACTTACGAACCAGTCAAGCCGGGGGATTGCCGCCATAAGTGGCACCCCCCTCGTGACTGAGACTCCTGGTACCCGGGGCCCACGGCCCCCCGGCCCCCCCTGTTACTACGCCACTGAATGCAAGGCATTAGATGCATCCGTGTTAAGAGCCCTTGCACATACATCAACCGCATCTAGGAGTTTTAGATATCGCAGTGCTCCCGAAACTTGCTGTTGCCCGGAGATGGTCCATCTTTTGCGTTGTTTATGCTACTTCTTGGCTCACCAGTCGAACCACGTGGTGAAGTTTGGGTACCCGATGATGACCTAGCCTGAATAAGATGTTCCAGCTGCTCCAATGACCAATTTAGCTTTGATTTGCCAAGAACAATATTTGGGTTACTGGTTTGGCGTGTTAAGTTTAGGGAGTATATACTGAACCGGTTTCAGCTAGTCTATCATCAGTTACCTGCATCTGCTCTAAGGGAAGGCCTCTTTTTTTTTTTGTTAGAAAGACTTCGATTTTATGATTTGTTTTAATTCTCAACCTTTGTTTCAGACGTGCCCCGCTGTCTATTCCATCGCAGTGTGTCCCAGGACCTCAAGAAAGCTCTGCAGTGTACTTTTTGTAAATCAGGCTTATGAAACAGAGGGCCCTCTGGAAGCTGTGGCACTTTGTTTCTGCCTGGCATGGGTTTTCGACCTTCAGTACTTCGTTAAATATCGTCGCACATTTGTTTGTTTTGAGAGACTTGTAGGTCTCAAACATTCAAAGCTGGGCTGCATGGGCACAAGGCTGCTGACCAGCCTAAATTTAAAAAAACACAAATGTTTTTTTTCCACACATGTTAAAAGAAAGTTTTTCTGTGCTTGTGTAATGCATTGAAAGAATGCATTCGCATTTAAATGAACATTATTTTTACTTTCTTGAGCACATGTATTCCTGAAGGTCTAAAACCCGTGCCAGGTTTTTTGTTCTGTCTTTTTTTAATTTATAAATATAGGGTGACCCAAGTCACCAGGCTCGATCAAAAATGGACCGTAAAAATCATCGCCTTCACGTCGTAGACCGTGGCAAGTTTATTGGCTCTATTTTTTACAGAAAAAAAACTAAGCTTTGTAATTTTGCAAAAAAAAAAGACCTGTGAAATACAGCTTTGACGAAAAGTTTAGATCGCTACGTACAGGCGTCGATTTTTACGGTCCATTTTAGGTCGTGCCTGGTGACTTGAGTCATCCTATATACTAGTAATTTCTTGAGCAGATATATTCCTACAGGTCAAAAACCCATCCCAGTTTTTTTTTTTTAAATTTATAAATATATTAGTAATTTTTCTGCCTCATATTTTATGATTTGGGAGCTTTTTTACTAGGGTGTTTGATTTTTTATAGTCATTTTTGTTATAGAAGGAAACAAAGGACATTGAAAAGAGCTGTCTCTTGGTAGCCTTTTTTTTCTCTCCGTTTTCTAATTCTTGAATTGATATATAGGGTGCCTACAATATGTTTTAGTGCTGTGAAACGAGCCAAAACAATCAGATCCTGCATGTAGAAAGCTCAATTAAGATTTAACCAAATGTGAATTTGTCCTGCAGAAATTTCAAAGCTTAGCTCCCTTCACATGAAAAATAAGACCAACAAACTGGCCAGTGTCAATAGCAGTCATGTCTGCAGATGATGGAGTTAGCGATGGTTGTAACTCCCGATAGGCACAACGAGCAGATGAGATCCCTTCTGCTTCCTGTGCTTAGAACAAAATGACGTCGCAGTTTACAAGCATTGCTAACGCTGCAAGCATGTCCACCGTAGGCCCTGGCAAGTTGGTCTCATTTTTCACAAGAAGGAGGCGAAATTCCTTACAATTTCAACGGGTAACATGCACATTCAGTGAATGCTTTAACTTTTAATGTGCAGGCACCAATTTTTCGGGCTCGTTCCGCAGCACTAAGAACCATTGTAGATGCCTGTATATATGCTAGTCATGTGAAATTTCGGCAAGTCCTTCAGTGCCGAGATGGCAGTATTTTCTTGTATACTTTCTTGTGGTGTGCAATTGTTTTCATTTTCAGTGTTGTGTAGTTCTATAATAAATATATTTCCACAATGAAAGTGCTAACTTTTTTCTACAGATATCTGGTGCAACGTGTTTCGTAAAATGGTGATGTTAGCTGTTAAAGCCTGCCTGAAAGTTCTACGAGTGTTGTCCGCATATCCAGTCTTCGCAGCTTGTTTAACAACAAAGGCTTGCTTTTTCCAAATAAAGGTATGCGACTTTTCAGATGTATTGCAATATTTAGCGGTGAATGGGAGTTAAAAGTCTGCGGTATTGAATACCTCCCTGCTCTGAAAAGACACTTTGTGCAACTTTTCAGAAGAGATACCTTTTCAAACAAGTTGCACAATCTGCCTTTTCTGAATAGGAACCGGTTCAATGCCGCAAACCTTTCACTCCTATTCACAGCTGATGGGTCTCATTACTAGTAAATTCGTCTCTAAAAGTGTCAGAAATCGTCCTCAAAGGGACGAATTTTACTCCCTCATCACTGTAAAATTCATCCCTAAAAGGGTCAAAATTGATCCTCAAAGGGACGAAAGTTACTCTCCCGTCACTAAAAATATCATCCCTTTAAGTGGCAAAATTAATCCCCAAAGGGACGAAATTTAGTCCCCAATCAAAAACAAGTTAGTCCCCCAATCACCACTGTTGATCCCAAAAGGGATCAAAGTTACTCCCCAATTGTAAACACGACGGCGCTCAAGGGACAATAATTAATCCCCTGAAGAGTTAAACTTAGCCCCTGATGCCCTGCTGTAGGGATCAAAAGCACTCCTTTTAACGGTTCAAAACTTTGACCTCGAGGGATCAATGGAAAGGGACTAAAAGAAAAGGCAGGGACTAAACCGGGGTTTTGCCGTTTTTGGGGGATCACTCTCAGTGACATCGATTTAGTCCCCAAAAAGGACGAAGTACTACTCCTTTTTTTTAAGAGTGCATGCCAGAAGCACGGATGTCCCGGTGTCTCGCGACCGTACCTTGACGGAAGCCCTCATAGCTGTTGAAGATAGCTACACCAAGCAGCCGAGCTGTTTGGGCTGCCTCACTCGTGCGCATGAACACTGCCCTCACGTCCCGCGCCCAGAACGTATTCCGGCTCTGAGCCGATCTCCATATTAAACCCTCTCTCGTACAGAGTCACCGTGTCGCCGTTCCCTGGCGCAATATACAACATGGTGTCAGAAGTGAGATACCGCCAACGACGAGTCGACTTCAAAAGCTCTTCAGCAGGCCAAGCCACCCCGAACAGGGAACCTCACGAAGGGACGCGACTTTGCCCTAGGGGACCTTCGGCTTCAACTAAGGGACCAAGTATGGTAAGCTTCGTCATACAACCGAGCCAGAAGCTTTTTGCTTCTCATTGCCCGATGAATGGCCGAAGCGGAAAAAACGTTTCGAACGTTTCCGCACATCCTCTGGACTTTGCACCAAGCCTGAGACACACCTAATAGATGGCTTGCTCTACATCATGGGACACCAGGCCGAAGATATCTATGGCACGTTCCAGCTCTCTGAAGGGGACGCCAAGAAGTTCGAAATAGTTATAGAGCACTTCGACAAGTACTTCATCCCGCGGCGAATGTCATCTTTTGAACGGGCTCGTTTTAACACAAAAGTCCAGCAAGAAGGCGAGTCTGCTGAGGATTTTGTCACTGCGCTCCACGCACTTTTGAAGCACTGTGAATACGGTAGCCTCCAGGAACAACTTGTGAGAGATCGCATAGAGGTCGGAATCAAAGACCAAAAGCTCTCTACAAGATTGTTACTCAACGCGGACCTTACCGATCAAAAGGCGCTTGAAAACGTGAGACAAGTGGAATAAGCGTTCGTCAGCAGCAAGATGAGCTTAATCCTGACAAGTTGGCGGTCAACAAAGTTGCCTCAGTGCGTCAACAAAAAGAAAAACAACGCGGTTGGATCAAGCGTTTTACAAAATCTACCCCCTCGAACAATGAGCGACCTCAATCCAAAGCGATAGCGAGACCATTTTTTTTTTTTTTTGGTCGCGCACCAGTCACTTAGATGTGTTTGGAGATTTTTGTTTCTCCTTTGTCCCCCTTGTTCTTCTTCTTCAGGGATTATTTTCGTCATTCTTGTCCAGCTCGATTGCACCTTTCCATTAACTGTATTATCACCATCTTCAAGTTTGTCCAAAAGCGGCGCTCAAAGACCGTGTCGCTGGTGCGGAAAAGAGTAACACGCACGCGCCCTATGTCCAGCAAGGTCGGAAGTGTGCCGTACATGCCACAAGAAATGACATCATTTGTCTGTCTGCAGGTCTCGAGGCGTCGATATTTTGGAGCACCCGAAACCTACAGCGAACCTGGATTTTTAGGAGCTATCAAGTCCTCTGAAACTCTAGCATGGGAGACTACAATTCTGGTCCAAGGTCAACCGGTGAAATTCAAAATCGACACAGGCGCCGACGGAACTCTCCTATCACAGGTGGCATTCAAGATGCTCAAGCATCAACCTCGGCTTTCCGAAGCTCCTCGTCAGCTTTACTGGCCTGTCGCAAAGCTCCTTGCGACAAGAGGCATTGAACGACTCCAACTCGTCTACCGCGACCGGGAAACGATCCAGGACGTTTACGTGCTAGACAATGTCCAGACATCCTTGCTCGGCAAGTCGGCCATAAATGAATTACAGATTCTAACATTCGACAACACCATCGCCTAGAAGGTAAACCCTAAAGACGAATTTCCTTCACTGTTTCAAGGTCTCTGCAAGCTGCAGAAGGAGCACAGCATTCTCCTACGCGAAGAAGTGGAACCAGTTTTCATCAACTCTCCACGCCGCATCCCCATTCCCCTGTACAAGAAAACAAGGATGGAGCTCGAGCGAATGGAAAGTATCGGTGCAATCTTATATATCGACGAAATAACCAACCGAATAGTGTGCACCTATGGTAGTCATCTCAAAACCAACCGGAGAAGTCAGACTTTGTGTGGACTCTCAACCATCACGTCTTGAGAGAATGGCACCCAATTCCTTCCGTCAAGCACACACTCGGACTGATCCACGGTGCGAAGATATTCTTTAAGCTAGATGCAAATTCAGTATTTTGGTAAATTCCACTAAACGAAGGTAGCAAAACGTTCACCAGCTTCATTACGCCGTTTGGAAGGTTTTCCTCCAGATTACCTTTCAGCATAGCGTCTGCTCTAGAGCACTTCCAAGGCAAATGTCAAACATCTTGCAAGTCATTAACAGAATGATATGTCACATGGACCTCATCCTCACCTGGGGCTCTACTGAGGAAGAACACAACGAGACGCTTGGCACCGTGCTGCCACGATTAACGAAGGCTGTGTTGACGCTCAACGAAAGCAAGAGCTTATTTAACGTCCAACCTCACATTCTTGGGTCATCAGCTAGACTACAATGGCATCAAACTTGATGAAAGGGAGGTTGAAACCATCCTAAAATTGAAAAATCCGAGAAACAAAAGCGAGCTACAAAGAGTACTAGGAATGGCGACATAACTTGCCCGCTTTGTACCAAACATTGCTGAGGTACTTCAGCCGCTGGCATCTTTGTTGTCTATTTTCTCTGGAACTATCCACAACCACAAGCATTTGACAAGTGGAAGCAAATACTATCGTCTCGTCCTGTGCTGGGCGTATACTACCCCAAGAAGAATACAGTCGTCAACGCAGCCGCTTCCTCCTTCGGACTTAGGGCAGTTATTCGGCAACGACAAACTGGCGGCAAGTTTGCTGTCATTGCATATGCTTCACGATTGCTCTCGGACACAGAAAAGCGCTAGCGCAAATTGAGAAAGAAGCTTTTGCCTTAGTCTGGGCAAGTGAAAACTTGAAGGACTATCTGGTTGGAAAAACGCACAAGCTGGAGACCGACCACAAACTGCTGGTTTTCATCCTTATGTCAAAAAGCCTTGACGACTTGACTCTCAGGCTCCAGGGACTAAAATTGGGATGATGCGCTATCAGTACAATGTAGAATACGTCCCAGGGAAAGATCTTCTAGCCGCAGACACACTTTCCTGTATACCACTTCAGCATATAGGCGATGCAAACCTCGAAAAGAAGTTGAAGCGTTCCCGATCAAGGAGCATTGCCTTCAAAGGTGAAAAGAAAGCCGAAATTCGGACCCAGTCTGGACACAGCTCCGAAAACTAAGCCAAACAGAATGGCCGTCCAGGGAAGACTTGTCGGAAGACCTTAAACCGTTCTTTGAACACCTTCAGCAGCTTACCGCAGAGGAGGACTTGCTCCTGTATGCAGCCCGGGTTGTTGTTCCTCTCTTATGCAGAGATGAAATTATGCGTCTCCTACACGAAGGCCACTTCGGAAACAAATGCATCAAAGCCTCAAGCAACCGCAAGATTCAAAGCACGGAATTTCCTGCTCGACCATGGCAGCGCGTTGCCATTGATCTTTTCTACTTCAACAGCCACTAGTGGTTGATTCTGACTGGCTATTTCTCTCTATATCCTGAGATCGCATGACTTTAGAAACACACATCACCTACAGTCATCAACCACTGCAAATCAATCTTCGCCCGCCACGGCATTCCGGAAGTGGTTGTATCCGACAATGGACCCCAAGTCTTGTCATCTTGTTCGATAATACAGCTTCAAACACACCACCTCAAGCCCAGAATCCCCTCAAAGTAATGGACTGGCGGAAGCAGCAGTAAAATGCATTAAGACGTCAATGAAGAAAACAAAAGGCCCGTACTTGACCCTCCTCTTCCACAGGTCACCTCCGTTGAAGAACGGGTACAGCCCTGCTGAATTACTTATGGGTCGACGTTTAAAAATCAAGCTCCCCATTGTCCCCGAGATGCTCAGGCCCTATATGCCCGACATGAAGAAGCTTCGCAACTTTGAAGAACAATACCGGGTATAACAGAAGAGAGACTTCGATCGACGGCATGGCACACGCGCTGTGCCACAAATTCTAGGTGGAAATGATGTTTGGATCACCGACCAAAAGCGAAAAGGAACAGTACAGAGACCAGCGGAAGAACCCAGGTCTTACCTTGTGGACACCGGCAACGGCGTTGTGCGTCATAACCGAACTTATCTAGTTCCCTTTCTTGAAAATGCCTGCGATTCGAAAGTTATAGACAACAAAGGTACCGACGTGCCGCCTACAAAAGTGTGAAGACACTTCTCATTCACACACGAAAAGTGGCCGGTGCGTCAAGGCACCTCAGAGACTTTGAGTCTTCTCTTTCTGAGGAAATGTTGAAGATAGCTACACCGAGCAGCCGAGCTGTTTGGGTTGCCTCGCTCGTTCATATGAACACTGGCCTCGCGCCTTGCGCCCAGAACGTATTCCGGCTCTGAGCCCATCGCCATGTGAAACTGTTTCTCGTACCGATTCACCGTGTCGCCGTTCGCTGGCGCAACATACAACAATAACGTTCATTGAAAATACGTATTCCAATGCATGACTGGTACGACCGCCCCTCTAGTCCTTGATACAAGGGTGTTTAAATGCGTGAGTGGTCCTTTAGCATAAATGTGAATTCACCTCTCTAGCACGTTTCGCTCATACAGTGTCGAATAAGAAATTGTACTGCATAAGTTGAGTTCATTAAAGTTTCGCATCACAAGGTCCAAGTCCGCCGCGCTCTCCGTGAAACTGACAAGACGGTGGTACAACGTGCTGGCGATGAGCACATATTTACCAGGTCGTCGGTTACAGTGCACCTGAATGTCCCTGCGCCTTTAAACGCATGCTGCGCGGTCAAGAGCTGGAGCATTGGAGGGGCCGGCAGACCCCGACAGTTCTCGCGCTCCTCCAGCGACAGGGACTCCAGAAGGCTGGCCACCGTCGCTTTCGTAAAGTAGTATCGTGCAAGAAATTCGCGGTCGTTGAACACCTCTATTGCGCTCATCCGGTTCCTGAAACGACACCGTGATACTGGAAGGTTCTCATCTTCGCTGTGGTGCAGGAACTCGTCGGTTTTGAGTACAAAATCCGCGAACTCGGTGAACGATGTGACGACGGCCGTGACACCAAAAAACCAACTCGAGTTTCGAGTAAAACCTCGAGGTTTACCTACGAAGCTACCTTGAAATTTTAGAGGAAGTTGTTGAGTATTTACTCAGTCGAGTGGAGTTTTGAGTCGAGTGGAGTTCGAACTATGAAGCGCAAAACCGGCCTCAAGTGGGGTTTGAGTGGAGTTTCGAGTCGATCAATACTTCAGCTTGGGCGAGTTGGTTAATCATGCTAATACTTTAGAGCACCCACACAAAGAAACAACACTCACGCAGCGCTGACTGTCAACTCTCGGATATATTAAACATCATCTTCGTTATCTTTTACTCTTACGCACTAAAAAAAAGAAAATAAAAGTTAACTAAGGAAGAACAGAGAAGGAAAAAGATAAAGAAAAGGAAAAGGAGAGAAGATAAGGAAGAAAAAGGATTCAAGAAAATAAAATACAAAATAAAAAGAAAAAGAAAGAAATGACAGAGAATAAGATCAAGTCCGACTGTACAGTAAAAGTTACTAAGGAGGTTTTCCTAAATAATCTAACTCTTTTTTGGATAAGCTAATCGACGGGGTACTAACACATAATCCATCTAGCAGGTCTATGCTAGCGGCTTCGATAATTTCTTTATTTAGTTTGTTCTTGCTTCGTCCCAGTACTGTGCAATGGCCTAATAGCAGCCAAAACCAGAGGCTGAACATTGGCAAGCTAAATAAAATCAACAAAGTAACTGCCGACCTGGGCACACGTGTGACTAGCTATGAAGCCAGAGTTGCTGAAATCGGGCAAATAAAAAAAAAATCTGGCTAGCGTCACTGCAACGTTTGATGTTGTGGAGCGGGAGTCTGCTAGTGCGCATGCGCATCTTTCTGTGTAAAGTTGAAATGTCGAAAATACCTTCATGGAGACTCGCTGTCCCAATTGTAGCACTTGAAATTCCGGGCATCAAAAAGAAATCAAACACACCAATGCTTGTTCTAAAGCAACTCACTTTATCGACCATTTTCTCTAACCGCCGGACGAAAACTCCCGTATATACAGATGGATATTGTGTCAAACGTAGCTCCACTGCAAGCATCGTGATCCCATCTTACGTCGCAACGATACAGTACGAGCTCAGCCACAAAACATCGTCAACGGGGGCAGAGCTGATGGGGCTTCAGGAGGCTGTAGCTAGAATTCATAATGACAAAGCCAGTTCAAACATGGACAGGGTTCTCAGATTCTAAACCGGCCCTCCAAAGACCTTTCTACGTACTTACGACAAAGTGAAAATGAACAAATCGTTACAAAACTTTTAAGTCTTCTCAAAGCATTAGTAGATAGCGGACACTCAATCGAATTTCAGTGGATTCCAGAACACTGCCAGATACCTGGGAACGAGGCGGCAAATGCTGCTGTGCATCCGCTCACTCCTTAATTCCTTATGTCAAGATACCCTACTCCAGAGGCGACGTTGCTTCTTTCAACAACCTTCATGACCGGAGTGCAACAAAACGCCTTTGGGACATCTCTGCTTACCACTATCCTCCCCTATATATGCTGGATCCGGAACTCACCTGTCGTGCGCCGCGCAACCTACACAAGCGAACAGAATCTTTTATACATATATTGCTCCTGGGTGTTTCTTAAACGCAGGAATTCCCACACCGAATTGGGAAAACGCACAAGCCAAACTGCCCATGGTGCGATCGCGTTGAAACTATATCTTATATGTGAATGTGCAGTTTACGAGATTGAGAGGGAACCTCTATGGAACACTATCTCTTAGCTAGATGACCGGCCATTTACGACGTCTAAAGTACTGGGAGCCTGGGACACTGCTCTCAAGGGGGAGAAAGCCGCAAACGCGCTTCTGTGTTTTTTTGTTTTGTTTTTATCAGAAATTTGCCTGGAATTTTGTTTGCGAACAGTTTTGTGCCTGCCATTATTCCTGATCGCCCATAGAACTCATTTTTGTGATCACACAGACCTTTATTTGCTCATCTGAACTTACATCGAAATATGTGTGTGGTATTGTATAAAGTTTATGTCTTTACGTGAACATTTGTGCCCTGTGAAAGACGTACTTTCAGTGTATCCTTTTAGCCTCGTTTTAAAAGCCCCAGGAAACTCTTAATTGCACTTGTTTGTATATGTGTTTTTACGCCCATTGTATTAGTGGGCCCACAGCACCGTGGCCCACAGTGATAGAATGTTGTTCATCTCTCCTCTTCTTTCTCTTTCATCTTTCTTTCACCTCCCTTATACCCCTCCCCCCAACCAGAGTAGTCAGCCGAGGCATGCTGCCTTAGTTAACCTCTCTGTCTTTATCCTCTGACCTTCTGCTTCTTCTTCGTCTGGGTTGAGACACTTTAGATGACATGACAGGCTAGATGCGCAGGAAATATCTGATATTTGGCGGTCTGCCTGAACGTGAGAATGAAACCTGGAGTGACAATGAACATCTGGTATCAAGACAATCTTACGCCAGGCGTCTGCGAAATCAAAAGACCGCATCGTCTTGGTTCAAAACGTGTTGAATCTAACCATCTAATTATTGTCAGATTTCTAAGTTTAAAAGAAGAAAGAAAATAACGTACCCCGGAGCGCTTCTAAACTGAAAAACGTTTCGACGAGGGTGTGGATTTCGGAGGACTTCTCTCCAAAAGTGCGTTTTGAACGGAAAAGGTTGTTAGAGTTCGCCGCTCGGTTTCGGGAGCAGCATATTAGGTGCGAACTTTCGTTTGATAAACTGCATGTTGGCAGCGAAACGTATGTGTATGACAATGTTACTGAGACTGTCATTCCTATTCAAAGGCAACGTGAAGTTGCCCGTGATGACTGACTACTGACAACTCCGGAATATACGCAAACCTTCTGTTGAACCGCCATTGTCCTTTTTTATTTTTTGTTTTTTGTGTGAACTTTTGTAGTCTGCTGTCAGAACAAGATAAATTTGAATGCATCACTGCCTCTTGCGGAAGTGATGCATTCTAACCTAAGTGATTTTTATGTTGACACGTACAGTTGTTTGGGGCATTTAACAGAGACTTACCCAAATGATGATCTCATACTAACAGGTGATTTTAATTTTCCCGGCATCGTTTGGGTGACTCTTGAACCATCTTTAGAGTGTGCATATCCTGGTCATTGCAATGATTTTCGTGCCTTGGCAGAGTGTTTCGGATTGCACCAACTTGTAAATTTCTCTACCCGTGGTGTCGCGGTCCTAGATCTATTTTTGTTAATATTCGGGACCATGTAAGCGCCATTATATTTTCGACTTTATTAGCGATCATGCAATTGCTCATCTTCAAACAACGGTTTCCTTCGAAAGCCGAGCAATTAGTCGAAAACAAATATATACTACGCCCAAACAAATACCGAATCCATAAATCGTTCGCATTGCCTTTTTTTAATTCATATTTTATTAGTAGGGCCGCTCTGTAAAAGAAAATTGAACGCTAATGAAGCACGAACTGTGCAGATTAGTGTCAATACATATTCCTAAACTTACTGTCGGATCGGACTGTCTGGTTCACAAACGCACTATAACGCATGTTAGGCAAAACGCAAAGGCTCTTCCAAAAAGCAAAAAAGTATAACGAGGACAAGATTGGTCTAAACAGAGTCTTGTTCAAAAAACATTTTGTTTTAAAGTACAAAAAAATGCTGAAAAAAATTTAATAAAGTTTTGCTTAAAAATTCCCGCAAATTTTGAAAAATTTGAATCGAATTGAAACCCGATGTTCTTCCCGGTTTTCTAACCAGGCGAGTGAGTGCACTATCCGACAGTGGTGCGGGGTTTGTGTTAAGTGCCTTCTTTTTTTTTTCGTTTTTGTTTTTATTGGTATTCGCGCAGGAGACTTTTCCTCTTCCTTCGCTCCCTCAGTTCCACCTCGTGTCCATGTCTCCCATTTCATTTACAAGAAACGACATTGCCAAAATAATTTATCATCTCTCGTCATACTGTAACTGTACGGCCGGTGAAGATGGTATATCTTCAAAAATATTAAAAATGGTAAATTATTTCGGCTCTGCGCACTTGCTATTTTTTCCTAGAAAGTCTGGTACCAGCATTATCTCAACTGATTGGAAATCCGCTATTGTTCGGCCATTTTTTCTTAATCCGGTACAAAATCCAACCCCTCTTAACTATCCTCCCATCTCCCTTACAAGCATGGCATGCAAGGTAATGGAACATGTCATTTTTTCAGCTATCGTGAATCACCATGACAGGAACAATTTTTTTTTTTTCAAATCAGCATGTCTTCCTAAAAAAATTACTTGTGCAATACCCAGCTTTTTTTAATTCATCACTCGCTTGAACTTTAATATCCATGTTGGAATCCAAATTGACGCCACTTTCATTGACTTAGCAAAGGCTTTCGATACAGCGTCATCACAGGTCACCTACTCCTAAAGATATCGAACCTTCCAATTGACCCTTTTATTGTGAAGTGGATAGCAGGGGTTTTTATTGCTTTTTTTTTCTTACATGGCAGGACTTAATCACTAAGAGTAAATAATACTCGTTCATCTCAAATTCCCGTCATATCAGGTGTCCCACAGGGTAGCGCGACTGACCCCTCTCCCATTCTTGATATATAAATTACCTTCCATCCACCTTAACATAAAAATGCAGGTTGTTCGCGGACGACTGCGTCGTATATCGAAAACCTCGACAAAATTAGCACCCGGTGCTTAAAGTGGCAGCTCAACATTGATATCAGTAAGTGCCGTCAAATGAAAGTAACCAAAAAGTCAGAAGTGCTAACAACTCAATACAGCCTCCTTTCTCTCGATCTTGACATTGCCACGTCTTATAAATACTCAGACATCCACATTACGCACAAATTAACTTGGAACGAGCACATCAATCACAGCATACGAAACGCATCAAGGAAACTCGGTTATTTACGGCGATCATTGTACCAGGCACCCCAGAGTGCGCATCTGCTGGCCTATAAAACTATAACTCTTCCAGAACTCGTATACGCATATATTATCTGGAATCTGCATCAGAATTACCTGGTCAAAAGTCTTGAAGCAGGAAAGAAAAGCCGCCTGATTTATTTGTGGCAACTACCCTTATAAAAACAGTATCACGTGTTTAAAACAAAATTTGAGTTTATCTTCTCTTGAGATACGAAAAAAAATATCGCGATAGTGTTTTGTTTGTTTTTTTGCTTTTTTGTCGTATTTATTGCAAAGACTCCACTTTTAGACAATCATTCTGTAGACCTGCAGTACGTGTTTCAGCAAGAATTGATAACTCACTCAAAGTGGAACCATTTCCATCTCTTACTAATCTGTTTTTTCATCTCCGCTGGTGTTGTGCATTTCTGAGTGGAACGCTCTACCAGAATCTATGGCAACAAAACAAAACAAGCTGTTATTCTAAAAAAAAAAAAAATTGTGATGACATGTTTTTTGTTTTGTTTTTTAATTAACAGTCTGACTTAGAATTGTAACAATGTGTTGGTGTATTCAAGAAAGTGCACGTTCCATGTTTGAAAGAATCAGCGTTTTTTAGTTAGGTGGAATTTGGCGGAATCTAGGATTTAGATCGCTTTCGTGTGTGGCAAGGATGTGCTATATTGTAACCGGTCAAAGTGAATTTGATATTGTATCGGTTATTGGTAATGTGCTTTTACATTCATTTTGAAAATCCTCGCTCATGTAATGCATCACAAATTATGTCCTTGAGTTTAAATATATTAAATTAAATTAAATATAGGACACGCACCCAGCGCTGTATCGTTGCTCGCGGTGTGCTCCTGTTCGAGGTTGGGTTTGTTGTCGCCTGTCCTAAGTTCTTGGCCAGGGCTCAAGCTGGCGTCCACTGTCCCATTTCCAGAGTCTCGGTGGCCGCAAGGGGGCGGGAGACGAAGGAGCAAGACGGAAAGACGAGTTTACTGACTTGAGTAGTAGCGAAATGGAAGGGCAGCGGACAAGTCCTTATGTGGCAAAACTCAGGATTCTCTGGTTTGTTGGTTTGCTAGTCCCAGAATTCCGACGCGTGTGTTGACGTTACGAACCTCCTCTCAGCTTGGGTACTGGGTCATTGGTCTTATGAGAATTGAAGGCGCCAAGTGGGGGATTGTCTTACTTGCAGGAGACGTAGACATAACAAACTGCACATCCGTTCAGGATCGCGTGTCGGGCGTTCAGTGGAATGCAGACGCCGCCAGCCTTTAACGTCCGTTGCCACTTGAAACGACGTTTCTTCTGTTGCAAGATCGCAGGTTGAAGACGCACATAGGGTTAGAATACCACGCCAACCCACTCGGTGCTCGCGACTGGTTGTTGTCGTACGCACAGGAATGCAAGGATGACCTCAGCAATGGCTCGTCACGCACACGCACGCCAGCGCATCGGCTCAGACAAGCCGAACGCAGCCGACCGTCTTTCCTCCGTACGCTGGCCTGTACACCGTGACGTCACGGAGTAGGCGCTTAGGCCGTATCATTGTAGAAGGTGCAGTCTAAGAGCTGGTCGGTACCATGACGTCATGGGAGATAGGCAACCTGGCACCGCGGCAGCCTGTATGTGCCATCCTATCAACGTTCTTCTATTCGCACATGCATACATTCTTAGCTGAACAGTTTGCTCTAAAGAACCCCTGGGCTAGAAAACAGATTTGTTTACTCGCGGAGAAACACCTCTGTCCACATTCTAGACCAGATCGTATATAGTTTTCAGCAACGCAAACTCTGACAATATTTCTAAGCTCAACGTCGTGGTACGTGACTTGAATGCTACCAGGAGGTTTAGAAACGTCGACGGAACTGAGTCTGGATATCGACGCAGACACGTGACGACAGAGGTTCAGTCACCGCGCATACGATATCATTGTGAACATGCAAAGCCTCTCGAACGATGCCGCTGTGCGCAGCGTGTATAATTAAAACAAATATAGCTTTTTTTACATGTAATAATAATAATACCGGAGTCCTTCGGTAATACTATCAATAGTGAATATCAATAATAACTGGAGAATCAGCGTAATAAAACATATGCAATTTGTCTACCGTTTTGTTTCAAAACTAGCACGACTACATTCCTGTCCGCATGCGTTCTGTGCGACAAACGAGAGCTTTAAGTAGGGTAGTTATCAACTTGGAATGATATGAAGAAACGTATTTTCCTCGTCGTATATCCATAATCCATCTCTTCTGCAAGTCATCGTCGTAAATAAATGTGAACAGATTCATCTAGCTTTGGTTTTGTAGTTACTGCGAGAAGGCAAACGGCATTTGTTCGGCGCGGCAACGATAATGTCGTAGCCTCGCGATGACACTCAGAAACCCACACAGACAAAATGAACGGCTCCATGAAAAAGCTGACCGCATTTATTCGCACACGAGAATCAAACACGGCGTGCCCTCACCGCGTCTCCGGAACGCCGCAGAACAGCGAGCAGCGTCATTCGAAGCTTCGCCTACCTCTCGTGACGTTGCCTCGACTTGGTCGGGTTGCTCGTGGCAGCTTGCTTGCGCACTCCTGGTTTTTCCCACGCCTACAGATGCACCACTTTCTCAAGCGCCGAATATAGCCGCGGAAGCAACGACTTCCACGCGTATTGTTCATCGGGAGGGACGTATAGTCTCATTGTTCACGAATTAGCGGCCTTTGCACTGTTTAGCCACCGTGTCTATACTACTTTGTTGTGTCCGTCTTGTGACTGCATGGACGACGTCGTCGCAGCTGGTTCGCAACCTGTCTCTCGAGGATGTGGAGCGGTTGACCCTGATTACGGTTGGCTGCTTCCACGGTTCCCTTTTTCAGCGGCAGGGCACGATTTTGAGCGCTCATTCTGCAGCAGTCATGATAGCTATAAAATACATATCACTATTACCTTGTTTATAGCCGTACTGCACTGTGCTAGTGCTTCATTAAGAGTTGGACCGCTCCCCAGGCCTGAGATGTAGCCACGGACCGCACACAATTCTCTCCCCCCCCCCCCTTTTCTCCCCTTCACTCCTAAAAATATATATATGTGGAAGACCCGACTTGTTCTCGCGGTCTTATTCACTCTTTAGAACTTTAATGTAACAGTGAAGAACACCGTAATCCGTTCTTTTTAGCTACAGTTTTCTTCATAACTCCGTGCAATGCCCCTTTGCAGCAATTAAATGGACCCTTTTCCGAATTCGCGGTTCGAGACCGTGTGGTTGGAAGAAGTCAATCGAGTGCTGCCCGGCGCAAGCTGACACCTGATACGGGACAACGCTCTAGCGCTCGGTGTCTCGAGGATACAGTCCACTCACAGCCGAACCGTGAATGAAGACTAAATTCTTTTTCGAACGAAGCTCCGGTCAGGGGCAAAACGACCGTTTATAATCCATATACGAGCGAAGCGGAAGCTGCAAGCACGAGGCTATCGTTTTGAACAGCGCTTGCACTGCTCGAACGCTCGTGCACGGCAGCTATGATCAAGGTACGGAGCTCGCGCACGTATGCATTTGGCCCCCTCAAACTTCAGATGAAATGGAGTATACTGTCATTATGCTGACGTTGTTTGCGAAGGGCGTGGGCACGGTGGTCGTCCAGGTGGCACTACTCGGTTTCTGTAAAAACTTTCTCTCTTACCTACAACCCAATGTTATTGATGGGGAAGAAATCTGGTGAGCTCTAATGACTTAACATGCAGGATACCTAAGCATTTCGTTGCGCGCACTAAATGAACCTCGTGAAAAAAAAAAAAGGAAACAGGTTTGTTTGTTGCCGCTTCTGCTCGCATAACTGGGTGGCAGTATATGCGAAATGCGCGTATACGGGAGTTTTGGCAGGCATGTGCGAGATAAAAATGAAATTTATTCACAAAAATAAAACACAAATGATATATCTAGTTCGCTTAAATGTAGAATGTTTGTAAACGAAGAGACAATCATCGTATCATCATTAGACGCAGCGCCGCAGGCCTTCATGGTACGGGCTTCTAGCCTTTCTGCGGTGCCGTGGCTCTCCTGAACCGAAATAAATAATATCAATATCAACACCCTATTGACAACAGTGACCGTGCCAACAGTAGTGAAGAGCAGACGAGCGCGTTCCAGCTTCTTGTGTCCACGACTGTGAATTCCACGACGTCCTGACCTGACTGACCCATCTGGTTCACCGGAACAGAAACAGCACCAGGGAGATAGGCGAGCACTCGAAAGCTGCACTCGATATAACAGCCCGGCCCCGCATTAGGCCGTTCCAACTAACTGGAGCGCCGACTGGACCCTCAGTTCAACGACCCTCTCGGGGCATCTGTTGCGAAGGGAGCAGCGCAACTAAAACAAGGCCGGACCGCCGATATCCTCGACGGCCTCTCGAAGGCGCCGCTACAGCGGAAACAAGGGGGCACTTTGTACCCAACGACCGCACTCGGGTGCGGCGCTGGTTGTGCCTGCCCGACGGAATATCCGTCGGAGCAGCATGTAGTCCTTTTCTCTTCTTTGTTGCCCTTTACGTTTAAATTTAGAACTTGCCTTATAACACGTCTTAATTGACGGGGGCCTTTTGAGGATATCGTAACCTGCGCTCGCAGTTGCTGTATCAAGCAAATATGACAACATCTGCATTTATGTATTCATATCACCGCCAACAACTTTTTTTTTTTTAGATTGAAAAAGGGGGGGGGGGAGTGAAGTTCGAGCTAAATGTAGCAGTCTCTACACTAAATTCGTCTCTAAATTACCCTCCCAACCCCCCCCCCAAAAAAAAATTTTTTTTTATTGTAGTATTGATTGTTAGTGCATATACCACATCCAAGTGCTCATGCGCGCAAGATTTCATGTTTAAAATACAGGCGCCTCCTAGTAATAATACATTTCTTTCATACTATTACAACGAAAAGGTTTCCCTTTCTGCTCGTTCTGTATGGCTATCAAGAACACAAATGGCATTTTCCGAGGTGCGTTGGGAGACAGGGAGACATCGAAACATTAATCTAAGTTGGCATTAAGCTGAACTGCACTTCTTATGAAAATGTACTAAATATACATCCACCTTCATTTTTGTTGTTATTGTTATTGTTGTTTTCCTTCCACAAACAAAAAATGGGAAAAGAAAGCGAAAAGAGAAGGGAGAGGACAAAATGACATGAGAATAAAAAATATAGATAAAGAGCGAACAACTGTTTTGCGATTTCGATTTGAGAAACCGCCTGAAACGTAACGGGAAGAAAAAAGACCGGGCGGCTAACAAGAATCTTGTGGTAGTGTTTACGTATCACAATGTATCACACAGGCTGATGAAACTTGCTAGCAATCATGAATTCAGTCAGAGTCGTGTTATATCGGCCCCTTTCAAACTCAGGGGATTGTGCAAAAGAGTCAACAGGTTGGCAGATAGAACAGCGGGCGAAGTGTCGTGTATGGTACGACACTCGAGGAAGTTTGTAGATGGTGCTGAAGGAGTCGTACACAAAATACCGATATCGTGTGGGAATGCCGATATTCGGCAAACAGGAAGGTGTTTAAATCAATGGCTACGAGAGCACAATAACGCCAGCAAGCTGTTACAAGTCCCGGGCAATCTGGCAAGGCATTGTGTAAGGTGCAGTTGCGAGGCGCGATTCCAAAGAGCCGTCATTTTGGCTACATAACAGGAAAGACAAAAGCGAGAAGTGATGGAAACGTTTTTCATGACGTCAGGAACGCACCTAACGTGTGACAGTGAGCCTTCAATTTCCCTCACTCAAAAAAGAAATAGCCGCACGCAAGCGCCTCGGTGACAACGACGTAGGTTTGAGCGTGTTTGATGGCGGAAATCGCAAAACAGTTGTCATTCGTCATCTTTTTTTTTTCTTCCTTCTTTTTTTTTCCCGCTTTTCCGTGGAAGGAAAAAGAAGCAATTCCAAATGAAAAAAGCGCCGAAAAACACAGGGAATCAGACGAAGGGAAACAGGGCAAGGTGCACCGCACTCTCAACTGAAGTTTGTTGAAAATTCACACGTTTTATAGCCACAAAAAACCTTATTAACCCTATCTGCTCAGCCCGCGTTTCAAAAATTCAAACTCATCTCTAGAGCGCGCCTTGTCCTGTTTCCCTTCGTCTTTGTCCCTGTGTTTTTTCGGCCCTTTTTTCGTTTGCAAAACCAACTGGCCCAAATCTCCACTTTATTGAAATAAACAATTGTTAGTTTGCGCCTATTTCTGTATCTCGCGTTGTTTTTCTCGTCTCAGTGTCGTTATTTGTAATCCTTTGCAGTGAGTTTAACCAAAGCATCTACTGCATCACAGTATTCTTAACCTGTCACCAACCATAGGTCTAGAGGGCTCGTTAAACCTACAGGCAGTGACCAGCCCGTCCACCATAAGCAGAACCTTAGAACGGAGAATTAATGGAGAGATCGAAGCCGCTCCGAGTCTTCGTTCAGCTTGAAATACAGAGCCCCTCGCGGCAACTTCGAGAAACAACCGCGAGTCCTCTCGAGGGGCTTCCGGGGAGAGGACTTCGCATCATGCGGGTCGCGGAGTGCCTCTTTTCTCCGTCGAGAGATGGCGCGAGCGGGCTGCCCATCGCTCGAAATCGCACGCTTCCTCGCTTCGCTTCGTCGTATCCTCACTTTCGTCGGGGTTGCGCCATCGCTGGCGTCGTTGGTTACGTCGTTACGTAGCGTAGTACGTACGCGGGGAGGAATGGGAAGGGATGGGAGAGATGGCATATGGAGAGGAGGGGCCGGAAGGAGCGGCGGAGAAGGAAATGGAAAGTGTTCGTCGTGTGTTCCGCGTGCCTCGGGCGAGGCGGAAGCTGCTGGTCACTGGGTTAATAGGAGGGGGGCGACAACAGGGGCGCCCGGACAACGACCCCGGCCGCCGGTGGCCGGCCGACCTGCACCGGCGCTGCTGCCGTACGAGATCCCCGCGCGTGCATCGATCGGCCCAAGGGAACAATGCGAGAAACGGGCGTCTTCGTGCCGCCCCCGAAATGGACTCTTGCCCGGCCAATGCGCCCCCCTTTCCAACCGGCGACCACCACGCCGCGCAGCATGAGCGTTGTTCCCAGCGCGTCCTTTGCGTTAACCTCGGACTGAGCGGCAATTAGAAATTGTATCGGCCCGCTGGCGTCGAGCGTCTTCACGTCGCCTGAAAAGCAGTGTGCAGAGTTAAGGTTCCTGACTTTTTGTTCCTCCTTCAGGGCTCGGCTATGTTTCCTGGACGTCTGTATTACTATAACAGTGGCCAATGATGCGACTGATATTGCGACAATCACCAATTAATTTTTGATTTTTTTAGTGAACATGAGAAATGTCTTGTCTCTTTTTTTATGCTATCATGACGGACTCTGATATCAAATTAATTAATCAACCTGTAGTAACACCCTTAATCTAGTCTCAGCGCGCGTTAATTCTGTCCAAGAACATAACAGTTATTACCTAATATATATATATATATATATATATATATTATATATATATATATATATATATATATATATATATATATATATATATTCACGAAATTTACACCACCATAACTCATTTATATGGGATGCCATTTAAGAGTACTTCAAAGTACACAAAAACTTCTAATTTGTTTACAGCTAGATTTAATTAAAGACATTTGTGGTTTGTCGTCCGGCTGGTCGGAGTTTTGTCTCTGTTTTCGATACCCCACACCTGCACGGGAAAGGTCTAGCCCGCGGGCCACGGGCCGGCCCGCCCCACGAGGCTTCACGGTTACATTGATGAAGGGCCCGGGCAGGGCACGAACATTGCATTCAAGTCAACAAGGCGGGCCGAAACAAGCCAAGCAAGACGTTACATTTTTTTTTAGCAGCATTGTTTTATTAATGTATTTTCGGGGGGTTGCGGGAGGGACCACAGTGGGGGAGGTCCAAATGCTGAAAGCATCTGTGTGTGTTCTTGTACGGCTCGGTGTCTGTGCGCCAAAAGCTCTCCCAGAGCAGCAGCGCCGCGTCGTTCATTTTCGTTGCCTGCGGCGCCGCCGTCGCATACAGTCGCTTACCCCCATCAACACGCACGCATATATGCTCCTGCACAATGCGTACCCTAGCCGGCGTACACTATCTGTACGTGCGAGTGAGCGCATCGACAATAGGGGTGAAGAGATTCCCCTTATGGGTGCTTTTCCTAAACCATTTCTTACAAACCACCGCAAAAAAAAAAAAAAAAATTTTTTTTTTTTTTTTGTACACAGCGGGAGCGGGCAATGTAGAGCTTTGCCTGACTTTCGTCCAAACCTGTCGGGACGTATCCGTTCCTTTGGAACTTTGGCATGTAATTTTGTTTACTGTTGCTTGCCAATTTTATTTTTCAGTAGATTTTGATGCGCGTGCCTGCTTTAAAAAAAAAAAGTTCTTTTTTTTTTTTTTTTTAGCTGTTGTAGGCCCGCAGTTTGGTGCGACTAATAATGGCAGCAAAGAAAAGTGAGAGATGCTTAGTTCAGTGACTTTGGGGTACCGTAGTCAACATGTGTAACAGCGGCAGGCGAGCTGCCATGCAGCTCAGTTTGTGAGCTATTAAAATGGCCGAAAATAGAGCGGACTGAGCGGGTCCGTGAAAATTAGCATCGGGCCGGGCCGGCTGTCGAAGATGAATAGCGGGCGGGTCCGGGCCCAAGGGACACCATGCCGGGCCGGGCCGGACTCCTAAATATCGGCCCGTGCAGACCTGTAACCCGACAGCTATCACCGAACATCTTCTCGTGGCCGGAAGCGTGCGCGGCGGATGTATTTCCATAATCAGTATTACAAGGAAGCATGGTGTGCTCGAGATAACGGAGCAAGCGCGCCCTTTCAGCTTTTTTCCGGATTTCTTTTTTCTGTTTTTTTTTAGGGGGGGGGGGTGTACAAATCAGAACGTTTCGTGAACTTCTGACCCCATGCCGAATCTTGACGTTCCCGGCGCGCGTCTCGAACCACTAACGAGAGATCCAGATGCGATTATTCTCGTCTGCACGAGAGGTTCGTGTGGCGAGGACGATCACGTTTCAATTTCCGGACGGAGAACTCCAAATTTAATGTAAGAATCGAAAATTGCGTCTCAAATTCACGAGCTTCCTATGACCCGAATTCCCGTTCACGGTGCAAGCCACGTGGGGACGCCGAGCTGATCGGCGCGTATTCAAAGGAGAAGGCCAGCTACAAAGACGTCCTTTCGAGAGGCAGCGCACGCGCTCGTCAGAAACTAACCGAATTGAGAATAAAATTCGGACAGCGCGCTACTATGTGGTTCGTAAGTTGCTTCTTCTCAAAAGATCCGCGGAGCTTCCTTTGTCGAGAGGTGCCTACCTTCATTCCATTATCGACTCCAGAGCAGCGGAGCTATTTTAAAAGAAGGGCCCATAGAGCGTCGACCACGGCGACGTTCTTCGAGTCGATAGAGGAGGGAGGTCACAGCACAGATGCCACCCATCGAGAGCCAGTTGGAAGGTGCTATAATCGCATAATTTACTTGAAGCAACATATAGATGGGTCAGGTAATACAAATACGTGAGAGAGAAAAATAAAAAAAATGAAAGGGATATATAGCAGTTACGGCTAAAAGCAAATATAGGCCCGGGTACCGGACACATCCATGCATGCAGAGTAGCCTAATAGTCGAACCCGATAAACTTCGGATTCCTCTGTGGACGCAAACTAAACTATAGCAGCATATCCTGGTGCAGATTGACTAGCTGTGCCAGCCGCAGGTTACCCAGCACATAACTGAAGGCTGCATTGCATCGCTCAATCACATGACTGATCGCCCGCTTTCGTGCGGGTGCGCGCTGGCTTGTGTGTTTGGTCACCAAATTTGTGCCGAGTACTTTGCTGTAAGTTCCATGATACCGCGTCTGCGCACTATAGCTCTGACGGTGCTTATTGTTCGAAGGCTCGGTTCGACGAAAACGGGCCGCATTGTTTTGGGCGATGTTCGCCTTCGTTCCGGGGAGAAGGTAGGAAACCGGCGTAAATGTTCACTTCCCGAAAGGAAAACAGTTATGTAAATGAGCGTAACGACTCGCCGCGGATACGTAGTAGGGCAGTGGGCCACGACGTCCCTACACGGATCAGCAGCCATTCCGAAGTTCGGATAAACGAGGTGCAGCCAATTACGCAGCTTCCGCGTCTGACGTCACGCTCCCGGTGGCCTGTTTCAAAAGGGAAAGAGGCAACAAAACTCGCGCGCTTTTCTTTGCTTGTTTCTTTTTTCTTTAGGTGAAACTGTTTTTTGCGGGTCCCCTGAGGAGACGATGTACTTCGCACGCGAAGCTTCAAACAGCAGCTGGTCAAATTACGCGTCGCATTTACCGCTCCCACTTTCTGTGTGTGTGTGTGCGTGTGTGTGTGCGTGCGTGCGTGCGTGCGTGCGTGCGTGCGTGCGTGCGTGCGTGTGTGTGTGTGTGTGCGTGCGCCTTCGTGTGTGTGCGTTATACGAAATACTAGTTCTTCTTCAACTAAATGGAACAGTTCTCAGCAACCATATCCTGACGTTCACGCATGGTCGTTCTTTTTTGGTGGTTTGTCGTGATATAGTTAACGAAGGTAGTCTAGTGATTTCATGCCACGTTAAAAGAAAAAGGCACGGAGCTTTAAAAAACTAGGCGACTTTGAGAAGTTACTATTTCTTCTTTTCAAAGAAGGAGCGTTGTCCGCAATCCTTCAAGAGGAGGTGAATGTGTGTGTGAGTGTGTGTATGTGGGGGGGGGGGGGGGCGCACTGTATAAAGGCTGACTGGGTAAATAGAGTACTTGGGACACATAATTCAACAATTTAACCTGCAAATATTACGCTATTTTTGAGTACATATTGGCGCTAAAAAAATTGACATACATGTTCCACGCTCTCTATTCTATACACTTATTTGTCACATTTATCGTTTTACTCTTTTATATTTTCTTTTTAGATTACCTACCTCGAGATCCGACTGGAATCCCCCGCAAAATAATTCTTTTTTTTTTTAACGAATACGGTTCATCAGAGATTTAGACTACCTTCATTGTACATCAACAAGTTCCTAGTAAAATAATAATAAATATAATAATTTAGTTAGTTGCGTTTGTTTATCTTATCGTTGGACAGTATGTCGCTTTGTCATGACCAATTCTCGGAGTGAAGTTGTACGCCATGAACACAGCGCGGTCGTGCACTACTGTCGCCGACAACTTAAGAAATGGCGGGCGTGGCTTCTTCTCGGCAGATTTCTTCCTTCCTGATGGGGACACTGGAATTCTTGTTGGCTAATGCCGTGGTCTGATCGACTGCGGTGCGATAAGTAAAACAATAAAACGCGTTAATAATACGTTCGAACGGCAGCCGTCTTTGGGTGGAGTGTATGAGAATGACAACTGGATTTGTCTCAGCGGAACGAAATAGGACGGTGGTAATCATTGGTAGAGCTGAAGACGAGAAACCCGAGAATCGGTACTCCCAACGAGGCAAATTCGTAACATTTTAGATTCATTAAGTTTATTTTATATATATTTAATATTTGAACTGGAAATAAAATCATCTTTTTTTTTTATTGTGTGTCATATATCTTTGTAAATATGCATTAGCGCGCTTTCCGCGGCACAGAACAAGCCGCATGCTGTCGGATGCGATTCCTGGTAAGCGCAAATTCTCAAAACCCGGAAAAAAATAATAAAAAAGACAATTTCGGGGCCAAATGCCGAAAAAGCCTGAATTTAACTTTAATCGAAGCCGGAACTTCAACCAATGCAAGATGTTGCGTTCAGCATACTACTGCAAAGCGTTAAGTTGCTGTTTGTGATCTTGATGCAGCAATCGAAAGATTTTCACATAAAACAAAATGCTCAAAAGCAATGATTTTTTTTTCTTTTTATTATGAAATAGTGAGCAGAGAACACTCTCCATTAAACTTTTATTCCGTCGTTAGTGGCATACTTCTTCGTTACGATAGGAAACGATTTTATGCAGAGCTGGCGCAACATCGTGTTTCATTGATCCCACACAAGGACAGCTTCTAACGGGAGCCCTTTATCAAGTAACTTCATTTCCTTGCTTCACCTTTCTTAATGCCGCACACCGACACGACGCTATATTGGAAAGTGTGAGGAGACTATACATACATTTATAGTGAGAACGAAAACAGAGAAAAAAGAATGAACAAAACAAATGCATGTCCGTCCCTTTCTGTTCTCTCCCTAAATGTGCGTATCGAATAACGAACTCGCTCATCCTAACGTTGAGGTTACCAGACGGTATTTCCGATAAAGGCGCTCTCCTTTCGATGCATGCTCCGAAGCGCGCGGCTGGAGCACGATGTCGCGCCTTCGAAAGCGACTCGCTAACGCTTCTCTGCCGGCCGAACCTGGACACCGTCGAAGAAATGTGCTCTCGCAGAAGTCGACGGCACGGCGGCCTCATCGATAAGGGCCCGCCCGAGCCTCCCGGGAGACGGATGAGTGTCCGAGCCGTTCCGATGTGGGCCCTTTCCGGCGCAGGGGCCACGCGGCGGCGCGGCAGGGCGGCTTCCGACTCCGCCGCCGAGGCGGAAGCGGCGTGTGTCGGTCACTGGGCTAATGCACCGCGCCGGGCCGCCAGGTCGCAGGGAGGGGCATTGACACCGCCGGGGTCGATGTCCTCTCGCGCTGCGAGGCACGCGCTCGAACCCCGGCCGCGGTGCCACTGCGCCTGCGCGGGGGCCCGGGCCCTAGGCTGGCGCGCTTCGGTGCTCCCGCCCTGCCAGGACCGGAGCCCGGGACGCGAGGGGAGGCCGAGTGTGCCGATCGACGCCGGGGCCCTCGGCGAGGTCTCCCGGGGACACCGGCGAGGCTCGGCCGGTGGGTTCAAGCTCCGCCCGCCTGGCCCCGACCATCTTGGACACACGGGCGCCTGCTTCCTGGGGAAGGTGGCAGAGGCGGCTTACTCGAGGCCGGTGATAAGCACCAATGAAATAGTCCGATTGCAAGCACGCGTCAGATTAGCACAATACGAGTAGTATATACTTGTAGAAAGACTGATCCTTCCAGGTCCATTGATTTAAGCTAAGCTGCCCTAGACATTTCTTTCCCAATTTTCTTTTTTTCTTTTTTTTTTTTTTTTGGCAGGCACGTTTTAGCTTTTCTTGACTGGGACCGGAGCTGTGACTAGTGCATCTGTGTTATTTTCCCTCCGCAATGTTTCTTTTTTCTTTTTTTTTTTCACTGTCCCCGTCACATGCATTGGAGGACTAAGAAAAAAATATATATATGCATACAAAAGGACGTGACGTCACAGCAAGGATTAGTCAATCTACTCGTACTTGGGAGCAGAGTGGCCTGTTGTCAGCTTAAAATCTACTTCGAGAAAGTGTACTGGGGCAACGTCACTGAAAATCTTGTAGCAATCTACTCGGCATGAAAACACAATGCAAATTGTTATTCCTTCCTAAAATATTGCCAGGAGCGTAAAAACAAAATTCTATTCGCAGCAAAGTTTGACCCCATAGGCGGGTGATAAAAAACAAAACAACCGTATGATTTTTTTTAGTTCATCCTAAACCCCCTGATGAAATGCAAGCTGTGCATCTTTAGTTCAGCTTAGTGCACAGCAAAGCCTACCTGCACAAGGCCGAAGCATTTAACTGCGCGGTCGAGGCGTCTTCCTAACCTTGCACACTTGTTTTCCCTAAGGTTTCCCTGCATAATCTTGACATGCGCTCCGCGAGCACGAAAGAATCGCCGCATAGGCCATAGAAAACAATGGATAAATAAAAGCGCCCAGAGAAGCCTTACGACAGCAGCTACCTCGGGGATAATACGAGCAGGTGTGACGAGATTTACAGACAAAGAAACGTGTCGTCCGGTTTTCGTCCTCTATGTTATTCTCCTCTGACACCGTAAGAAATAACTGTACGGAACTGCCGAACGATGGCTCGTATCGCAACATATTATACGGGTATTTGGAAAACGAGAAAGAACAGCTTAGAAATACATGCAAAGAGACAGCGATATGAGAACGGCATGCTGCCAACGTTGTCACTGACGTCTGGATTCTTCGAGCCGATCACGGAAGCGCGCTCGCAGGCGGCCGCTCAACTCCAATGGGAATGAAGTGCCCACATTGGAACGTTTACTGTTGCGCGCGGCCGGAGAACCCCGCGCGCTCAATCGGAGCGTCCTATTTCAGCTCACCGAATTGAGAATACGAACTGCATCCATTTCCTACTCTCTTTCCCGTAGTGCTCCCCTTGGCCCAACCACCGGGCTTCAAGGATGCTCGCCGCACGCTTTCTGCCTGCATTGCATGTCACATTACTTCATTTCCTCTTCATTTTGCTCTCGCGTTCTTCCTTTCTCTTTTCCGCCTCCACAAAGGAATCCCCCGGCTTTTCATCGCGGAACTTTTCTTTTAACACACATTGCACAAGAAGGCGCATACGATGACAGACAGCCCGCTTGGCGGACCGAGCAACTGTCGGGTTTGCGCCACGCGATCGCGCCCCATGCAGGCCTGGCGGCGTTGGTTTCTTACGGCCGAGAACGTGGTCACGTGGCGCGAGGCCCGCGGTGAATTTGTCCTACCTACTACACGTCCAATTTATAGGCGTGATAAGTGACGCATGCGCAGAAATTTGAACTCTAGATTGTAATTGGCTAGAATAAAAGATAAAACAATTAAATAATTTGCAGAGTTTAATTTGAGATTTCATCGCTGATGCCAAGACGTGGGGTTCATCGTGAAACGACGTCGTGTGCTGCTCAGAGTGGCGGGTGCAGGCGTGACGTTCTTCCGCGTTTTCGAAGTTACCAAATAACTCGCTGAAAGTGGGAACTCGACTCACTACATGCGCCGAGTTGAGCAAAGGCACCCTCAAAAACGACTCCATCCGTATTAATTTTTTTTTTTTTTACAATGTTAAGCCGTCGTAGGACGCTTTGGTGCACATGTATTGACGTGCATACATGCCGGTTTAGATGCCGTGACGTTTTAATAAATGAACAATTCAATTCATAAAAAAAAATCATTTTAAGTAGTTGTACAGGAAGGGTGCCCCCAAAAACAAATTTAAATTTTTTTTTTAATTGCAGAAATAAATTATGCATTGCTGAACGCACGTTTTCCGCCCGAAGGTAGCGCTAGAGGTCCGAACCAGGTGCCAAAGCTTCAGCACGAACCGATATTTTATTCGAAAGTTATAAGTGGTTTTTTGAAAATGTCAATCAGAGAATGGTGGCCGACGAAGTTCTCGAATGCATGGTACTCTATGGCGCCAGAAACCGAAAACGAGCGAAGATTAGCCCCATTTTCCCATTGAAAGTTTTAGAAAATCCCTTCTGACTTTTGAATAAAATATCGGATCAGGCTGAAACTTTGGCATCTGGTTGTGACCTCTAGATCTACCTTTGGGTGGAGAATGAGCTTTCGGCGGTGCCTAGTTTATTTTTGCGGCGAAGAAAAACCCTGTAATTTTTTAACACGCTGTACACTAGATATAATTACCTTTTTTTTACTTCATTTCATCCGATGTCGTTGTGTAGTTTTTAAGTGACATAAATATAAGATTGTTTGTCTATTTGTTTATTGAAAAATATTTAACCTCTTTGTCGGGGTATAATGACATCCTATTGTTCAACTATTAAGTTATGTGTAACAATGGCCTGCTCTTCATAAGGTCTACCTCCTCTTAGTTGCTCTTTATATTAAGAAATTTATTTTATGAAAATGATGCCACAAGGCGGAAAGGCATAAAAAAACCTCGAAACATATTCGACGAAAAAAAAATACTATATACCGTTCTTATAAATATTGGTGGGACCTTACAGTCAATCAAATTAACCCCAGAGATTTAGGAATTATTTGAAATGTTCGCTCGTATTCTAAGCAGGTTCGAGCTTAATATGCAAGTAAATGTGTACAGTTACGACATACTAGCAAGATGCCAGCACGAATGAGGCGACAGCATATATGCACTCGCACATTTTGGTTTCTGTCTTGTTGCATTCTCGTGTGAATCTTGTAATAAAAGATTTCGAGCGAAGAATAAAGAATAACGAAATTTGTTCAGCGATGCCTCACAAATCTCGATTAAAAAAAGGACGTCGTGCTTATGTTCCCAATTAACAGTCCTTTGTACAAGCGCTGTTATTTTTTTATGAATTGGGTAAAGCAACATAAACAGGAGTGACGAAAATTGCTTTAACATACAAATAATTTAGATACAATACTATTCCTGCTTCTCCACATAACATCAGAGAGATTTATGCAATTGACAAAGTTTAAGACTTCCCCCCCCCCTTTTTTTTTCCCCTGGAAAGAAAAAAACTTTCTGGCTACGTTACTGTCAAGGGGTATTACGCACATCTGAAGCCCGTTCATAAAATTCACTCCTAGCGTTTCTTACAAGTACCGCCCGCCAACGATTGTAGTGGGAACGCGTAAGACACGTGTCACGAGCGAGTGTTCCGCCGCCATTCGCTTCCAAGGGCCGCTCATTTCAGTGGATCGCCATCAGGCTTCCAAGGGCCGTTCGAGGCATCGGCCTCGTGCAGTGGCCCCATTTGACGGTACTTGCAAACACAAACGCATCGAGAAGCTCTGTGCACATCGTCAATTATCCTAACGTGGAACAAGCTTCTGGATGCTCTCCTCAAAGAAGGTTGCCGTCTGGGTACTTAGTCATTCCATCGCTCGTGAACAAGATCGTCACTCTCCACAGGCGTGCACAAAATTTCGGGGATGGCGAAGAGACATCCACAACCATAGTGGTCGGGGAAAACCTCTGTGGTTACTGACGGTTCTCTTGAACTCGTGATGGAATGACTGAGATCCCAGCGGCAACCTTCTTTGATGAGGGCTTCCAAAATCTCGCGCCTGGTCATAATAATTGCTTAAATCTGTGCGATGATTACGTGGAGAAGTAGCTACAGTGTGCATCTTAATTTTGTATATATTCAAACATTTTCATAACTTTTGTCTTCCTTAAGCAGTTCATAAAGGGTTAAAAAAACTCTTATAAAAAATGTTTTCAAAATTAAAACTGATTGCGTTTTGTAGACATGTGTAAGTTTGCCACTTTTCCGTGGAACAGGCGAAGCCCAGCTCCTTGCGGCCTCTCGGAGAGGAATAGAGCGAAAGACCGGGACACCCAAAAGGTCATGTTTCGGATGTTCGCAGTTCTCGAGGGACATGTCATAATTCGGGAACGTCCAAACTTACCCGAGTCTCGTCGTCCGCTGACCGCTTCGAGACTGTCGAACATTTGATTCGTTTCTAGAAGGCGCTACCCTCAACAGCACCTCCCTAAAACAAGCCGTTACCAGTGTTGGAGACCACGGCGTCACGAGGTGCAGTTAAATTCGCAGCAGGAGTTGCTCAACGCTGCTCTGCTTCATAATTTCTAATATGTATCAACTCCGCGTCATCGTTTCGTTCAGTCAATATTTGTGCCTATTTTGTCTCCACCAATCTGACGCTATAGCTGTTAGCGTGAACGACTTTAAATTAGCTTGAAAGAGAAGTGAAGGGTGCGGAGTAGCCGGTGCTACTAAGCAGCGTCGACATCTTATGTAAATTAAGACCTTTCTGCGACCACACATTCGGTAAGAATCGACATGAGCCTCAAGCGGTTCAAGCTGCGGAAGTCCAGTGGTGACTTATCATGCCAGGCCAAAAGTCAGTGTATCCAGTCTAACCAGGATCGAGCTCGCCTAGCTAATGGCTACGTCGAATTTTGTCAGGCCCTCTTTAGACAGGTCAACTTTCTCAGCAATGCCCGCTTCATACAGATAAACTTTCTCAGCAATTTTGGGGTTGCTGGCAGGTTGTTCCCTATAGCTTTCCCTAGATCGACACGAATTGCTGAGATCGGGTCCGGCTCGAAACAAGCGAGCAACTTGGAGCAATTCGAAGACGTTTGAAGCGGCGGCAGCCAATCAGGGACCCGATATTTTTAGGTGATACCCCGTGCCGGTGATTAGGACAACTAAAGACTTGGTTCTGGTTTGAAATTTATAGTTTTTTTTTAATAAACCGTTTCAGAAAGATGAGTTAGTATTCTCAACGCCATTTAAATGAATAAAAACTCGTTTATAGCGCGTAACTGTGTGTCTAAACAGTGTAAGAAAAATAAAATCTAATGATGATGATAACATATTGCAGTAATTGGTTGCTGCCCCCCCCCCCCCCCCCGAAACAAAATCCTGGCTACGTGCCTGCCTTTAACATCGGGTAACCAACGGGCGCGACTTGGCCTCGTTAGCTCCAGTTCAGGAGATATTACCCTAATGCCTCCTCTTCCTTTGAGGAAGCAGTACTATAACGCCACTTCGCCCAAAGTTACATGCACCAGAATGATGCAAGACCCCTCACACCATGCAAATTAGGAGGAGGCATGATGAGTTTATCCTTTTTAGTGTATGCCACTTCTAGAGGCCGGATACTGGCTGTCAGGTGGCGCCATGAGGCTTTTTACCCACAGAGCTGTGGTCTCTAATAAGAGCAAGTGACCACCCCCAGAGATTCGTCAATTCCTTAATCACGCTTCAGGACCCGAAGGTCCGTCATTTGGCAGGTTCCACTCAGGGTACCTCCGTCCTCTCGTCCATCCAGATCAGTTCATCCCCAAGAGGCCTCGCCTACCGATTGTGGGAGTCAACAAGGCTAGCAACCACTACTCTACCCGGGAATGAGGCCTAGTGTGACAAGTCAAGCACAAGGTTCCCAAACCGGGGCCGCGTGAGTCGCAAATGGGCCGCTCGTGACCACCGCCCTGTGCGATGTTGGGCACAGGACAATTAGCCCCTGAAACCGGCAAGAAGCCTGTGGTAGTGTCTGATTCTCGTCTTTTTGTCTTTGTTTTTGAGCGCTAAAATGTATTCCAAGTTCCAAAACCAACCAGCCCAACAATCTACTCTACTGTACTCAACCACTCCTGGTGTTTGTGACCATCATTAGGTTGATTCCTGCTCCTTCATACGCTGTCATTACGAACAGCGGACGGTCATAGAAGGGGGGGGGGGGCTTTGCTCCCCTGCAGCCTCGTCGCGCCCCGATGCTGGGCATTGGGACATCGCGATGTATCTAGACCGCCGGAACGCACCAAACACCGCCAGTGAGCCCTGCAATGTACGCACCATCTGTTCCGTTGTTGAGCTACGAATTTAAGAGTGGTTCCTACCGCCGCAATTGGCGCGCATGTGTCCGAGGTTTCGGGACTGCCACCAGTCGTTCCTTCCTTCCGAAAAGAATAGATCACCTTGCGTTGGCCCCAGGTCGCGTCTCGGAAGGAAGCACCTCCTGTCGGCTGCTGCGACCGCACCAAGCCAAGGGGTTAGCGCCCCAGTTTTTTCGCCAGTAAGGGGGGCGCTTGGAGGTTCAACATCTGATAGAGTGCGGAGCGACCGATAAGCATCGCCCGACCCCGGGCCGGTCAACGCTCCCGCTAATTGCGGTCAGGGCGCGCTCGAGATACGCCGCTCGTGCATCCAAATGGCAGCGCAACCCCCGCAGTTATCGCGCCACGCACAATGCCGCCAAACAAATACGGCCCCGTTATAGGGATGCAGAGGCGCTGCCTGCTGTGCCCAATCGAATCTTTGTTTGCCGCAGTCGTCAGGCTACGCGGTCAGGGGTCGCCAACCGCTGGCCGAGGCGGCGCTCAACTTTGACAACCGATTACCGCTCGCCATGAATTCTGCCGAGCGCCGATTGCGACCGGTGACGTCCTCCTTCTTTGCATACTGCGGAAAGGCTACCGAGCTCCTTTTGGCGACGGAGCCGTGGCCTCGCAAGAAGGGGAGGTTTGCTGAGACAAAACTGACATGTGACAGACCTGGGCAGGATGCGTTTATTAAGTGCTTCGTCCTGGGACTTGGAAAATGAACCAAGAGAAATTATACGCAAAAGCGAAGAGGGTAACACATATTTCAAATGTGTAATGTATTTTTTTTTTTTTGAGGGGGGGATTTGTTGCCACAATTAGCTATAAACATGTTCGCAACGTTAGAAAAAGAGAAAAAAAAATGTTTCATCGAAATGAGTGATATGTTCTGGCTTGCGTTTCGGATTTGTATTCAATGTATCGAAATGTATCTTTTTTTTCGGAACGGCCCGCGCACACAGAAGGCTGCGAAGGTTACAAATAGCTTAACAGCTTAAAATGTACGCTAACGTGCGACGTGAAAGTGGAGAAATATAGGCAGTGAAGTCACTGTCAAGTAGTAAAATTGATATACATAGCTTCATAGTTTTATGGAGCATAACCGTGCAAAGCTAGCTATTACCTTCCGATAAGTATGCTTTCCCAAGTGGTGTGTGACACAGATTGTAATGGTGTTGCAGGCGTAACGAACTATCTGGATTTCGTCTCAAATGATTGTCCCCCAGACGTACAGCATGTACGTCTGGGGGACAATCTAAATTGCTCAACCAGTTTGATGCTAGTGAGTTGGATCTGATTAGGATGTCATTTAAGCAACTTAGAGAACATTTTGTAAACCTAGATAGGTAAAATACCAGTGATCTGGCGGTTTGTTTAATATTTCCCGGGTTATTCAATCTTCTTTTACTTGTGTGTTGTGTGCGTATATTATCCACCCGTTTTGTACCTTCGCATGAAGTTGCATTCTTTTCTGTACCTCTGCTGTTGTGCCTATGTAGGGGGTCAAGGACCCTGTCAAGCTGTATTTCACAGCTTTTTCCCTCGAGCTCCACCATCAATGTAGATGGAAATAAACGAATTATTAAACCTCGCTGTTCGTATCGTTTGCTTTCCGACACTCTCCCAATCACACCTTCCACCTTTATATCCAACCATTCATTAGAGTGATGCATTATAAAAATAAACATCGATGTATCTTTAATGTTTAGTTCCACGTTGGCCGCGAAGTTTAGGCGATGAAGTGTGTTTTAGGAAGCCTATCGCAACTCAATAAAACGTCGGGCACGTCCCGTCACAGCAAGTAGACGGATCGTGCCTCGCATTCCGAGTTGATTTCAGTCATGGACCGCTCGTCTTTGTACACGACGGCCGCTTCGTGGTGACCTCCGGACAGACGTTTGAAAGTCGGATCTCGCGCTGAGTAATTAACTATAACCAGCGCGCTTCAGACCACATGTAGAACGATTTGGGGTACCGCACGTCCGTTGTCACACATCCGGGTGTTAGTTAAAGACTTTTTTTTTTTAATCTAGAAGCGCAGCTTTTTTTAGCACTGAAATCGTTGTTTCGTGTAGGAAAATTGTAATTGAACCGATTTGGCAAAACAGGCACGATGCTTATAAACAAGGCGAATGTCACATAATTGCAACTCTAGCTGACCAAACATCGAAAAAAAGCAAAAAACTCCAGAGCCTGTTTATTTACTGATTATCTTTTTATTGCGTTCTTATAGTTCCCTTTCCTTTTCCTCTTTGAGTTTTACGATGTTTGAATATATCGGCTAACCTGTTTTGAGTCAGTGATACAGCATTTCGCGCCTTTAAACAGAGACAAAAGCTCAGCCCATTATCAGCATATGGTTCTATGTTCTTGCTATGTTCGAACCAGCATGGGTTCCGCAAAACGTTTTCCCGTGAAACCCAGCTGTTACACTTTACACATGACCTTTTTCTAACCTAGATAACAAACTCCAAACTGACGCCATATTCATCAATTTCTCAAAAGCATTTGATGGAGTACCTCATCAACGCCTCATTAAAAAGTTATCTTCCCTTAAACTTTCTGCAAACATAATAGACTGTAGCAGAGAGTTCCTCACAAATCTCACGTATTATACAGACAGTAAACAAACGCACCAGGTGCGAAAAGAGTAGGCGAACTTGCACGGCGTATAATAACGCGTCCAAAGTGATTTTTTTTTTTCGGAATGCCGTAATATGCCGTACGCACCTTATATCTTTCTAAAATTAGTTGATATTTTTGACTATGGCCAGAAAGTTTCTAATTAAAACCATACATTTAAGTTTACTAATTAAAAAGTTAGTTACTCGAAACTAGTTAATAAACTATTTATACTAAACGTTTTTTTTTTTATGCCAGTTCGACCTAAACTTTTTTTCAGTGCGATGCGTACTTTTCCCAGAAACGATTTGGCCCGCGTTTCAATAAATATCATATATCTAATTTTGTCAAGCCTTTCCGGTTCACTGATCGGTTCGCCTTAGAATCCCTCATCTTCTTTTTTTCATTTTTTTTTCAGTAAATATCAACAAAAAATGTAGGGACATTCGCGTCACGATTTTGGCGCCGGACTCCGCAGCAAGTACAATTCAAACGCACAAAAACAAGCATATTTTAACATTTACGAACACTAAGCGAAGATGTCGTATGCTACCTACCCTATGTGATTCGTACAGTTACATTGCAGAGCGGCTGAACGACAGAGGGTCGATAATTTCAGCTCGTTTGCGGGCTCGTTCCCATGCATCGCAATATTAGCACGCACAGTCGACGTAATTGGCTTTCGTTGAATTGCTGGCGAAGCGTCAGCAATTTGGTGGGCAGCAGAGACACGGTCTCTAAGATTAAGCGACCTACAGGCCATCGCTCGAATACCTTCAGAGCCGCACTCCTTTCTGATTGCAAACAAGATTCTAAGAACTGTTCTGCGATTCTTCAATTGCACGTTCTTAGACTTCTGCGTCGTGACTCGTCAGACACGCCTCTGAACTCAACGTAATTTTCTCGAGTGCATATGAAGATCGTTTTATATTGGTGCATTTCTTTTGGGGGAGGGAAGGGGGGGGGAGACATCACGCGTGACCATTAAGCGCCATTCACACAGTTGCAGCTGTGTAGGACCGAGAGAGACAAGACCGGTATTTAAGCCTCTTGCGAAGGCGTAGGGCCTGCTCTGCAGCAGCGCATTCCTACGCCGTCGCAAGAGGCTTAAAACCCGGCCTTGTCACTATCTGTGCTACTCGGTTGCAAGCGCGTCTGAACGGCGCTTCAAAGTGCGTGTTTGAAAGGGGATGTGAATATAATGCTTATGCTGCATTGTACACGGGTTTTTGTTCCCCGAAAATCGCGCAAACAATAAGACTCTGGATTTTGGCGCTTGGGTAAAAGGACTTCCGAACTGCGATCTGCTTGGGCTTCACCAAAAAATCGACGGATGTCTTGTTTGAACGATCGTTCTAATCAACCGAGAAAGTCGGTATTTTAACATATACGCTACTTCGCTGCATCGCTGAACAGAAGTGGCGCCATCTCACGGCGGTTCGCGCTATCTCTGACGTGGTGCCTGTTGCTGTCCTTGGCCGCTACGGAAATGACCGAGAGAGAGAGAGGGAGAAGAGAGAGAGCAGTAGTGTCGCTGGACGACGAGGGAGACATCGTCGTGTTGGCGTTCGAGGTGAGAGGGAAATGGAACGTGGGCAAACTCACGACTCGTTTCAATGCCCCCGTGTCACGAACTGTTTCCGGCGGAAGCTGGAGAACGCGCATTTCCGAACACCATTTGCAGGATTTGATGGAAAAAACAGAGCCGCCATAATTTTTTCGCTTTTCTTTTTTTTCTAGTTTTTTTAAACACACGATGTATGCTTTTCTCTGTTTTTTTTTTTGTTTTGTTGTTTTGTTTTAGTTATTCGTTAGTAGATAGCGCAGTTGCCCTGCTGTTAGACAAATTCCATTGTGTTTCTGGAACAGAACGGAACTTCACCGAACACCAAACCGAGCACCGAGTGTAGCACAGCGGGTCCTAATAAAACAGATAAAGTATAGGTAGTACTGAAAGGTTTCACTTTGTCAGGGAGGTGCCCTTTCCAAAATTCAGTGCCATCTAGCGGCTCAACCATCAGTTTGGCTTTTTTTGTTATGCTTACATTGGCATCGGAACACGGGGGGGGGGGGGGGGGCAGAGCCGGATTAAGAGATTTCGGGGCCCTGGGCTAAAGTTGCTTCTGAGGCCCTCATGGTGGTGGCGATGACGACAACAACGATAATGATGATATGACTGACTAACGCAGTACATTTTGGAAAGCCTAAATTAGTTTTACATTTTTACATTTGTAACTTCCTGAGCAATGTTATCGCTCAAAAAGGGGTCAAATTCTGTGATCACTTCAGGTAAACTACTCTTTATAGGCGAACGGAACGCGGTAATCTAATGGCTGCCAGGACTCGCTTTCCAATAAGCGCTCTGGGTTACAAGTTTCGATGTAATTATTTGCCAGTACAATCGGCGTGTTAAACACTATTCGACCCAACAGTGTTAAAAAACGCAGTTTGAGTTGTGACATTATGCAATGCAAAACGTCACGCTTGCATTGCTTAATGCCATGCGTTTTCTGGTCTAAACATGTGTTTCGGCATCGTTATTCGATGAGCTGTCTCCGTAAGTTGCGCTGATTAGCTTTCCGAGTGTTGTGCGGGAAAGTAGACGTACGGGCTTTTTTTTAGAGTGCATTGAGGCTGGTTCACTTCCCTCTTTCTAAACAAACACGCGACGTATTTTTTTAATATTAATTAAAGAGTCAGTTCTCCTTTCCACTTTTCTCTTGCGCGCCCTTTCCTAAGGCACGCACTATAGTAAATATATGTGTGTGTGTGTGATGGTGTGTGTGTGTGTGTATGTGTGTGTATGTATGTGTGTATGTATGTGTGTTAAATAAACCTTTCAGATTTGTTTAAAAAAGCCATGAAAGCTACACTTATGCGGTTTGTTCAGGTGAGTTATACGGCCAGGGGGACATAGTATAGGGAGATAATCGTAACTATCAGTTGGCTAATTAAGAAAAATTTGTTAATTAACTTTTTAAATACAAAAGATAGACATATAGTCTATCTTTTGTATTTAACCCACTAAATCAACTCTTTTAGAAGGATATAATGCCGGGGCACTTACGGCGTTCCGTAAAAGCGCTCCATTTGGACGCGTTTCTAGATTTCGGTTTCTTATCGGAGCGTATCTCTGCACCCGCGGTCCTACTCCCCAGTGGCTGAGGCGCGCAACACCGGTGCGCCCTACTTCCCTCCATGCTACGAGGGAGGCGAGGGGGTGGCTTCGCGCCGCGACCACCGGGGGGCAGGACCGCGGGCGCAAAGATGCGCTCCGATAAGAAACCGAAACCTGGAAACGCGTCAAAGGAACGTTTTTACAGAACGCCGTAAAATGCTGGCCCGGCGTTATGTCCTTCTAAAAATAGTTGATTTAGTGGTTTTCGATGATGCTCAGCAAGTTTCTAATGGGAACTATATGTCTATTTGCACTAATTAAAAAGTTAATAACACATTTTACTTAATTAGCCGACTAAATAGTTCCCTGTACTATCCCCCTGTATATCTCCCTGTACTATGTCCTCTCTGCCACATAACTTACCTGCACAAAGCGCAATCGTGTAGCTTTCACGGCTTCCTTTAAACAAATCTGAAAGGTTAAAAAAACGCCCTATATATATATATATATATATATATATATATATATATATATATATATATATATATATATATATATATATATATATATATAGGGCGTTTTTATATATATATATATATATATATATATATATATATATATATATATATATATATATTATATATATATATATATATATATATATATATATATATGAAAAAAATATATATTATGGCGTCGTCTCTAAAAACGCAGTAGCCACAAACGGCAAGTCCGTCGGATTTTTTAGTTCTCGACTTACGAATTTTAAAAGAGGCCGCGGCGGAAAGCAGTGTTTTTCACATCCGTCGTGGGTCGGACGTTTCGCTCGATCTCCCGTCGTGGATTTCCAGTCCACATTATATTAAATTTTTCAAGCACTCTGTGGGCACAGGTAAAACGCTCTAATACCATGAAATAATTTTAGGCGTTTTGCTTTTTTTCTGTAAAAATGTCAAAAACGCCCCCTCGCTCAATTGTTGACAAACTTTGACAATTAAATACTGGCGATCTACTTGGGTTACATCAATATTTTTTATGTCTATGGAGAGCCCAAAACACGCTCTTTATAGATAATATAAAATGATTTACCTGTATTAAATAGCCTTTGCGGGACGTTTACGTTAATGTTATGCGAAAACCAAAAAGTACCAATTTTAAGATCGATTTTCTCAAAAAACCCATTTTTTATTTTTTTTATTTTTTGTTAAAATGTAGATATAATAGTTGTCTACTCGAAAAGCAAGTCGAGAAAGTGTGTATTTTGTTTGTATGTTCTATATTTAAGCCTCAATATTGGAAAAAGACGTCTTCGTTTTGCAAGACCTAAGTCAGACAAAAAAAAAACCGTGCGCTTCTATGAATTGTAAAAAAGTTTTCTTGAATTTTTGTCTGTGTTTTGTAATCAATTATAAACGCATTTTGTGGTATTGAATAGTTATTTATGTTTTGAAAAGAGCGGGAAACCACGAGAAACATATCTAATCAAATCAGCAGGCCTAGTAGACCTTCAATATCGAAGAGGCACAGACGTTGTATTTTTTCGATTGATAAAACTTTCACTGTAAACTAGCATGACTAGCTATTAGCTGTCATATTACTAAGAAATGAAAAGGCACCACGTCATTGATCTATTATATATAATTCTTTCCGAAACCAAACGCTAGGGTTTGTTCACCGCACATCGCACAGATCACCAGGGAATATCCTTTCACTTCCGTAATACACAAAAGTGATGACACAGAAACGATCCGAAACACACGGAGAGATTGTCACGGAGAAGGGTAGGGAACAAAAATAAATAAAAAGAATAAAATTACCCAACTCCGATCTTAACGAAAATTGCGGTAAAAAAATAAAAGATTTAGGTTCGAGCCGTGGCAAGGCGATAGGTCCACGCCTGGTCAGACAAAGAAGTCAACGACACGTAAATGAAAAAAAAGTTAATTAAGACAGAAAAACTCATCCGCACACGGTAAGAACAAAAACCAACTCCTCCGGGCATTCCCTAAACGGGACACAACCAAATGCGTGCGAACACGCTCTCTACAGCACTGTCAGGCCGCTACGCCATGAAGAAATAAACCCAACAAGTAAACAATGCTAACTAACAGTTAGTAACGAAACATAAAAAAAAGTTCAGCAGAACCGCACCCGAGAAACAAAGTTCAGCGGGGCGAAGAAACACACACGAAATAAAATTTAAAAAAAAGTCTTAACTGACCGACGCCGAGTCCAGTCCCTTGACACTGAAGCCTGGCAGGATGATGGCGTCCAGATGATGCTCGAATCTATTCTTCACTCTGTTCCGCACATCCGTCGTGGCTGTGCGGAACAAAGTGAAGAATAGTTTCGAGCAGCGGTGCGCGAGAAGGTAACCGAGACGTAACATGCCTCGAGCTTCATATCGGGAGAGGAGCTTTCGAGGTAGTTACTGCATGCAGTTACTCAAACTTTTTCTTTAACCCTTCCCTTTTTCAAAAAAAAAGAAGAAAAAACACGTCAGCCGGCGCTAACTTTTCATCTCGGGAGAAGACCACTCTTCACAAACGGTTATAGTTGCCAAGGAGGCTGACTTCGACCCAACTAGTCTCCGGGCAGAATAGACACAAGTATATTTACCAACATGCTCGTTTTTGATGCTAGTCTCCGGGCTTTGCTGTTTCCAAAAGAGATAACCCTTCGGTGCTATCGGATTTCCGCGGAGAGAGATAGAGTACATAAAATTGAAAGAATAATACACGGAGGACAAGCACAGGACAACCACTTTGCAGAGCACGGCCATTTCTAGGACAGGGCGTTCGAAGCTTGGGCAAATACGCGGTATCATTTCACGCGTGGACGGATGGCTGGTTTCAAAATTTTCCCACATCCCTAACGAAACCGGCCCATCTTCGTGCGTGTGCGCGATTTTCGTCCCGCGCCGCCGGTTTTAGCTCGCACGCGGCGTTGTTTTGGTAGGCAGAACTGTTGTTGACCGTCGATATTGTAAGGCCATGGTGTTCTCATCCTCCCGGGCAACTGTTACTTTGCTTTCCCTTCTGCAATACTCTGACTGACTGACCACTCCTGGGTGGCCGTCACTGTTCGCCGCGTCAACGACACATTCGTACCATTTCACTCCTCGTGACACAGGGTGCGTTGCTCGCTTTACTGTCACGGGCCGTCCTATCTAACACAACGAGCGCGAAAGGTCGTGGTCATCTGCTGGTTCCGAAAGGGCGGGACGTTCATATAGGCCAATGAAGGCCCCGAATCAATAGGACGTCTGCCGATTTCTATACATTAAAATTTACGACGCCTGCTGGTCTGTTAAGAAGTGTTGCTTTCTCTTTTGAACTGCTCCAATGTAGCTTGCCGCCTATAATAAAATTTAAATGATCAATAAATATAACAGGGTGGAAGTACTGTATTTCATTTTTATCTGGGTGCGTTGAAAAAAGTCAAAAATATTTCCAAGTTTGGGAAGACGCGCAATTCGCAAGTCCGTCTCAAGCCGTAAAACACGTTTTTGTACGATATTGATGCTTAAATATAAAACATACAAACAAAATACACACTTTCTCGACTTGCTTTTCGAGTAGACAACTATTATATCTACATTTTAACAAAAAATAAAAAAAATAAAAAATGGGTTTTTTGAGAAAATCGATCTTAAAATTGGTACTTTTTGGTTTTCGCATAACATTAACGTAAACGTCCCGCAAAGGCTATTTAATACAGGTAAATCATTTTATATTATCTATAAAGAGCGTGTTTTGGGCTCTCCATAGACATAAAAAATATTGATGTAACCCAAGTAGATCGCCAGTATTTAATTGTCAAAGTTTGTCAACAATTGAGCGAGGGGGCGTTTTTGACATTTTTACAGAAAAAAAGCAAAACGCCTAAAATTATTTCATGGTATTAGAGCCTTTTACCTGTGCCCACAGAGTGCTTGAAAAAAGTTAATATAATGTGGACTGAAAATCCACGACAGGAGATCAAGCGAAACATCCGACCCACGACGGATGTGAAAAACACTGCTTTCCGCCGCGGCCTCTTTTAAAATTCGTAAGTCGAGAACAAAAAATCCGACGGACTTGCCGTTTGTGGCTACTGCGTTTTTAGAGACGACGCCATAACATATATTTTTTTCAGCGAAATTAAAAATTCGACTTTTTTTGCCTGCACGATTTGAGATGAAACCACCCATATATATATATATATATATATATATATATATATATATATATATATATATATATATATATATATATATATATATATATATATACATATTGTTTTAACGCGGCACGCGAGAACGGGCAAACATCCGCAGCGCGGAGGAGAGGCGACGAAACGGCTCGTGCTCTGATGCCACCTTGAGTTTTGAGCTAACGCGTTCGAGAAAATAATGGTTTCGCGCAAAATAAATATGAAAGAAATAAGGGTTATGGCGGAGGCTAGCTGCTGAAATAAGCGTTATGGCAAGAAAACCCGAAACAGGGTGAAAGGAAGGTGGTGTTTATCGCTTCCTGTTCCCCGATCTCGGTTTTTTGTTTTTTTTTTAAGTATAAATTTAAAGATTTTTTTTTCATAGTTAGCGTAAGATTTTTTAACGGGCTGCCCTCAGACAAACTAGGGAGAGTGTACACCCCTCCCCCTTCCCCACCGTAGGGGGTAGGGAAATCACTGTCTCATGGGGCACCAGTCGGGACGCAATGCTTGCAACTGTCTATAGGGGGTATTCATTGGACGCCATATTTGTGGGCGATGTTTAGAGCGCATGCTCACAACGAGCTCACATTAATAGCCTGCTAAGACCGGCAATCTTGATGGTGCGGAATGCACGTTGCAAAAGCACTGCGGAAGCTCGCCGTCAGCACGCGCTCATGCAGCCGCGCACACAGCTATGGCCGCCAGTGAATACTCTCTATACTCGTGGACGAGTTTATGTGGCTATGCAGTCAAAGGTAGGAGGGCGCGTGCATGAAAGTCAAATAAAGATGTGCACGCTCACTCCTCTCGTCGTAAATGCCACAGAAAATTGTCCACGGGTATAATGGTGGTAAATATGCATTATTTCATTGGGTAGCTATTTCGTACCGTCAACGGCAGACGGAAATGTGTTCTTTGCCGTGCCGTGCCGTTTTTCTTTTCTTTTTTTGTTTTTTTCCGATTTGTTTTAGTTTTGATGAGGACGAAGAAACTACCGGTCTATACGAAAAGCTTGCCTAAGTAAAGCCCTCGATGAACTATGGGGGTATTCACTGGACGCCGTATTTGAGTGTGCTGTTAAGGGTGCGTGCTCAGAACGAGCTCACATGAATAGGCTGCTAAGGTCGCACTCTTGATGGTATGAAATGCACGTTGCAAAAGAACTGTGGAAGCTCGCCGCCAGCATACGCTCAGTAGTCGCGCACACAGCTATGGCCGCCAGTGAATGCTCCCTATACCGCGTCTAGGTGCATGTGGACCGAGTGTGTGCCGACTGATTGGACGCGTGTCCGAAATGAACGCTGACACAGCGCTCCTGTACAATTTGGGCATAGCATCGTGCTAACGTCTTAAGCCTAATCCCCTTGGTGTGTCTGTGTTTGTCCCTAATTACAGGGGCACACTTAACTGCAGTTACGTTTAACCACGGTTACTACACTCTTCGCGACTCCAGCGACCCATACGTGTCGCCACTATCGGGCAAATATGAGCGATCTTAGACAGGTCGTGCCGTGCCATGTGCCAGCTCAACGCGCAACGCTCGGGTTTCAGCAGGCAGGCATCGGACTCCAAATGGTTTGCTCCGATTTTCATTCCTTACGTTTCAAACCTGCAGCGATACGTTGGCGAAAGCGAGCTTCCACGAGGATTGACCTTGTTTGGGGAAGCGATGGAAGGACTGCGGTGCTCATGGACGTTGATAAGCGCAACGTATACTCCTAAAAAAATAAAAAAGAGTGTTGCCATTACGTTTTTTGTCACACATAAGACACCCCACAACTTCAGTTATACGTATAGCGCAAAGACGTCGAACTGACGGCCCTAACTTTCACGAGAGGCTTGATGGCGGCGGGATGCAACATATTAAACAGCTGAAGTACGTATCAAAACCTACAACAACAACAACAACTACAACAAAAAGACACTGAGGTTTTGCAGTAGGGCCAAGAAAACCCCGATTACGTTTTTTGCAGTTAGTTACACATACATTAGCTATTTTAATAAGTTGTACAACTCAGCTATCAAGCGGCTCGTCAAAGTTGGTACCGTCGTTTCAACGTCAGTGCGCTGTACGTCGAACTGAAGTTTTGGGGTGTCTTATATGTGACAAGCGGTGTAAGAATATACCTTTTTTTTTCTGTTTATACTTTGCGTTCAGAGTGACCTGGGTAGCACGCTGATACGACAGTAACGACAGAGTCACCGGAACGACTGTTCTATCGCGACAACTGCCGACACCATGCAATCACGAAAGCCCCAAGAAACGAGCAGAAATCGTGAAATGAACTCTTTCGTTCAGTACTGTTTTCCCACTAGGTGCCGCCCGTTTTGTTGGAGTCGCGGATACGGTTGGACAACGTTCTGTGGCTATGCAGTCAAAGCTATGGCCGCATTTTCAGCGCCCATTAAAGCTGTGCACGCTCACACTTCACTTCGTTTGAAATAGCTGCCCGAGAGTGTGGTAACTGCGGTGAAGGATAACTGTAGCTAAAGGGGCGGTGCAACGATATTCAATTGGAATGTTTTAGGGGCGAAGCTCCTTAGGGGCTAGCCAATAGCCATATCCGTCCGTCCTTCTGTCCGTCCGTCTGTCTGGCGTCTGTCTGGCGTCCAGTGCTCGTGCTCCTGCTCGTGAGCCCACGTGCTCGTGTACGGCAAAAAAAGATTAAAAAAAGCAGAAAAAAAAAAGATGAAAAAAAAAGATTTTTTTTTTTTTCGCAGTCGACAGGATTCGAATCTGTGCGGGGAGACCCCAATGGATTTCTAGTCCATCGCCTTAACCACTCGGCCACGACTGCGGGACGAGTAGGGGGCTCTGAGATGTGGTAGTAACTCAAGAGCTGGGGATGTCATCGATGAAACGTTGCATGTAGCCGCTCCACGTCTATACAGGAGAGGGCGCTGCGGTCAAATGCGTATATAATCGCGTTAAACTTTGCATGCATTGGCTCAAAGTTTATAGACGAGAGGGCGCTGCGGTCAAATGCTCAAATGCGTATATAACCACGTTCCATACCACACATTCTCTTTCTGACATGGATGAAAACGAACGAAAGGCTCGGCATGCTGCGGCTCAGCGTCTACGCAGACAAGCACCACCAGAGCTTCGCCCCAATCAACATCATTCACCACGTAAAGATGCGGTCAATTTTTCTTTTTCACTTTACACAAGTTTACTGACAGTAGTGTGACCAAAGTGTCCTTGCACGCAACACTACTGACAAAGAAATCCATTTGTTGCAGTGTAAATTCAAGAATAAAAGCGAGCTTTTCTTTTTTTTTTTCAATCTCTTCTTTGCAAAACTTGATGACGTAACGTGGGGGTCCCAGTGACGGTATCTCAATGCGGCTCATAGATTGGACCCGAGCATTGCGTGAGCACTCGAGTTGGGCTCGTGATAATAAATAGCTCGACAAGCGTTCGAGTAGTGGCCCGTGTCCATTCATGACAATGACGACAATAGCCAATTAGCCTAACAATGTCTGCAACTCAGCGCGTCTCCTGTGCTTTGCAAACCTCAGCGCGTGGCTGTGGTCAACATTGGCGGCATCTAATCGGCTCCAGATCACGTGGCCGCTTGTTCTGGCTGCGAGTTGAGGAGTTGAACGCTGCTCGTTTTTTTTTATATTTGTTTGTGACGTTTGTTGCGTGGGGAAAAAAACGAACGCGTGTTTCGTTGGTCATAAACGTCAGGGATTCGTTCTAAGCGGTACTCACGCCAAGTACAAAAATTGTTGCACCGCCTTTAAGGGCGACTTAACTGCGGTTAAGGGGCAAGAATTTGTAACGCTACTTGAATCAGAAGATTCGAGTAGCGCTAAGTAGTGCCAGCGCTAAGTGTGCCAATTCACGAGGCCCGTGCCTCGTGCAACCCTTGGAAGCAAGTGGCGGCGCAGCATAAATCCCCTTCATGTTTCAGAAGTAGAGGAAGGTGCGTCGATGCATGAGGCACGTGCAACGTGCAGCCCTTGGGAAGATCATGGCGGCACAGCGCAGTACTGAGCGAGATATCAAACGTCATGTTCTTCCCAGAAGTGGCGCGCGGAGCGTGTCTACGAGCAGTCCCACAACAATGAATGGCGCCATTTTGCCCTCGGTCGCAGTTACACTCGTGGTATCCAGATACCTACGACCCGTCTTGCAGGAACTGTGGCGAGATCGCCACACTCCACCATATACTCAGGGGGTGCCCTGAGTTGCTTCTTCATTCGAAGAATAAAGACTTCATCAAGCAAGCCAGGCAACCAGGCGCCTGGAAATCCTTCCTGCGGGATCCTGACCCCAAGGCTCAGAAGATTCTAGTCCAGCTGGCCTCGGACGCCGCCGGGAACATCGCGTCTCGTCTGTCGACCGAGGGGATCGCTTCGTCAGAGCCTCTCCCTAAGAGAGACTCGCTTGACGCGCGAATCTCACAGTTTTCGACCCAATAAAGTCTACCTCACGTCACCTCACCCCTTTTCTCAGGATAGAGGGGCTTTACTGCAGCACTGAAATGAGCGGCCCCTGGAAGCGAATGGCGGCGAAACACGCGCTCGAGGCACATGGTTTGCGCGTTCGCACAACAACGGTTGTCGGTACTTGTAAGAAACGCAAAGTGTAAATTTTATTAAGGACTATACTTAAGCCTGGTTTAGACAGTTGCGTTGGGTGCGTTCAAAACAACCGAAACGACAGCAGCGGCAAATACCCCGGTACAACTCCGACTTATACACGAACTCAGCTCTCTTCTGTCACGGCGTGGTGGTGTCGCGTCGGGCGCACTTCCGATCTGGAGCCGTGGGCGGAGGTCACCATGCGGGACGTGCACTCCTGTGTTTCCTTAACCCCCCCCCCCCCCCCTTCGTAAAAAAAATGCATTTTTGTTAAAACGCCGCGACTGGGGCTGTAACAAAGAAGTCGGTAAAGGTTTGAAGGACAGTTTTGATGTGTTATCTGCCTGCTCGGTTCGTCCGAGAACATGGATAGGGGCCATGAAAAAGGAAAACCAGACGCCGTCGGACCAGGATTGCTTATGCGGGAAATACTTTGGGTTTAATTCACGGATACTTGTGGTCGTCAGATATTATGTGTTTTGCTCCTACATGGACGCGGGAAAACCGCGAAGTATAGTACGGACCACCTGCGGACTACGTCCACTGCATCTTCAAGTTCAAACGGCCGCCTGATCATTCGAACTGCCGTCTGTTCTTTCAAACGTCTCTGCTTATTGTCGTCTGCTCGTTCATGCAACAGCTGCCCGTAGACGAAACGTTGACCCCGTAATTGCGATAAGAAGTAAGAGCAGGCCTCAAAAGACTTTTAAGTTTGAAGGTTGGTTGGGGTAAGTAGCTCGGTGCAAGCAGTATGTACAAGGAGTTGTTAACTGATGCCAGTGGCCATCACCGACTTGTTATGCCTGATTCACTTGGTCCGATTATGCTTGCGATTTTCAGTATCGACGTCGACCATCTCAGCTACGGTTCCGGCTTTTGCAGCCTGAGCGACGTCATCACTAAAAATAGCGAGCAAAATCTCATTGTGAGAATCAGGCTTTAGCGTCCATTCTGCGGCGTCCACGCGGAATGAATCGGCACATCTCACTTTATTCACACGAAGTTTTGCAGTATAACGAACCTCGTTAATTTCGCCAAGGCCGCTAATGTAGTCAGACATTGCCAGGAAGACGTAGAATCAACAATTTTAACGCGTAAAACAGCACGCGGACTCACACTGACGCCGACGTCACATTCCAATGGTTTGTTTACGGGCGACGGCGAGCTTCTTGCCCACACTCCATCGCGCATGCGAGGCGCCGGTGGCGTCCGCTAGGGGCGCTCCGGTTTGTTTGTTCCAAACATGATTTGGTCTATATAACCCCGAGACAAGAGGAAAAAGACAACAAAGAAAAAAAAAACTACGTCTCAAAACACAGAGCTCTGCAAGATTTATGTACAGGACAAGCGCTTTGTATAGACGATTGCAAGTAAGGCGACTGGCCGCCGCCATGTCTCCGCTCATGCGGCAATGCTAAAAGGTAATGCCCGTGAAATTTCAAGGTTGCCAAAGCTATCTTCATGCGCACGCTGCACGTGCTCGCACGCATGAGGCACCGATCGGGCGCCATGTTTTCCATTGTCTACAGAGCGAAACATGCAGACCCAACGTCGGAACGAGCAACCTTTTTCTTTTTTTCTTTTGACCCTTTTCTCGGGGTTTAATAAGTACGACCATTCACCGGCTAGCCTGCGCTATTCCCCTTATTTCACCGGTACAACTGTTCGCCGTACACAGTGAGGCAAGCAATGCAAGAGCTTCGCGAAGTCATCATGAGTCACGGTTGTGTCGGTGTCCCGTTCGTTGCTGCAAACGCACCCGCCGTAACTGTGTGAACCAGCCAATGACTCTGTTTAACCGTAACATCATAAATTCGAGCGAAGCGAATGCTACAAGTACGAGTGTGTTATCTTGAACGATGCTTTGCACTTGACGAGCGCACATGCAAAGCAGGCCCCATCAAGCACTGCGCTCGTTCTTGAAGCTTCTCCTTCGCTCGCACTTCTGGATAAACAGAGTATAGGCCGCGCAGGCTTCGTGGAACCGCTTCGGAGCATATCTTGAACTCCTTTTATTCATCAATCACCAGAAAACCGCCATTAGCACGCCACAGATGCCGTACACTTAGACGATAAGAGTAATCTGAGTGGTCAGACTGAATTTCTAAAAGGGTATATTGGATATATTTAAAGGCTGTGAAACGGACCCCGCGCTGAAAACGCCAACCGTTCCAAGGCTTAAACAAAGTAATTCCCCCCCTCCTTTTTTTTGTTTGTTAGTTTACCTATTTGGTCAGGTGTGCGAAACCAAGCTGCCTCTTCTCTTTACTCGCTCTACCACTGTCGTCGTCGGCAAGATGGCATTACGCGGTGAGCCATCGGAACTGGCAGCGTCACTCACCCGACCAAAATTGAAGTGCGTGCTCGTTCACGCGCGTGTGAAATTCAGACGCTTTGGAGGACATGAACGGTTCCACTCGTCACGGTTCTGCACTGGCGTGGTGCAAGGTGCTCGGCCCTTCTGCGGGCCATGGCGTATACGTGCGTGTGACTTCCAGCGCGTTTCCAAAAGGCATACCCCCTATCCGACCACCACTGGGGCTAAAGAGGCGTTGAGGTGCGAAAGAGCAAACTTCTCGCTTCAGAACGTGCCTCGGTTACGCGAAGGCTCGTGCAGAGGATGGACAATAGTATATAGTGCCGTACACCATTCCCCCCTAATTGCGTTTTATTGCAGCTCGATTTCTTTGCTTTGGAAGGTGCTTCGGCTGCACGAACGCCTGTCTAACGCGAGCACCTGCCAAATCTCTCCGCTTGTGCTTGTAGCCCTTGCTGTCGAGCATTTGCAAAATGCCCTAGACACCAAGGGGCATGCTGGCAATGTAGGTGCGCATCCTGCACGTGCTTGCCTTGTCTCTGCGAAAAATTAGGAGTCAACGATTAAAATAAGATGATCGCCAACTCACAGGCAAATTTTCTTTTCTTTATTGTTCGACTTAAAGAATTACTGTGGCAGACGCCGGCACGTGCAGCACGTGTAACTACACAGGCAACACGCTCTTTTGTGCTTGCGAAGTTTGCAAATGGTCTATATTTCGATATCCAGCAATGGGCCAACCAGGCGAGATAAGGCAAGCTGAATCAGAGACTTCCGCAGTGGTAAGCATTTCGCCAAATGTGACGTATATCATTTACCACTCGTGATTATCGGGGCACTTTTATGATATTTCTTTAACACAAAATGTGTTGTATGGCTGGCTTCTAACAGTTTCCGGTAGCGCTATCGTGTATGGGAAGAGCGTCGCACGAGTGCTGCGTCAGCTTTCGGCCGAAACTTGTATCATCGCTGTGTGAACACGAATCCTATAGCCGATCGTTGGTCTCCGTCAGGGGACGTAGAATCTTCAGCACTACGGCCTTGTTAGGCCTAGATGGTGTCGTGCGAATGCGCTCGCACATATGGAGGGAGAATACGCAGGAGGTGGGAGAACAAACACGTGCTTCTGAGGAAACGGGGAAACGAGCAGTAGTAGGGTCGAAGCTTGGGTATGCGACCACAAGAGTCACCAACTTCGCGTTCAATTCCCGCTTGAACGCTAGCTCTGGCTGGGCGCTCTTTGTGAGGTGGTGTACACACGACTTTGTTCGCGCCGTCGAGGCACAAAACCCACACCGCTGAGTTGTTCCTCTATGCAACATCGCCGCGAAGCAGCACGCAATACATTCTGTGTTACAACTTACCACGGCCTCGATAATGCGGGGAAGGGGGCGAAGTTTGTCACTAACTCCGAGACTTTCGGGTCCTGCATTTCGTTAGACGACGTCTTCTATTTCCCAATCATAGATTTTAATAGCAAAGTAAGCATCCTCTGGAAGCACTGCGTTCCATGACTATACTTCGTTTCAGCTTGGGTCCAGACGCAGCCGATGCTACAAGCGCGAGCTCCGGGCTTTCAGCGTCCCTGCCAAGCACGCGCGCTCGTGCAATCCAAGCACTGTTCAGGGCCACACGCTCGGGCTCGTAGCATCGGCTGCGTCTGGACCCAAGCTGAAACGAAGTATAGGATCTCTTCCTCTCGGTGGCCTGGTGGTGCTCGGAAACCTAAAGCCATTTGGTGTCTTTGTGCAAACCCTCTGTTCTTCCCTCTCTTGCTGGTAACAAAAATTAACGCTCGTGCTTCATCTCAAGTTCAGACATGATACTGGGGAATTGCGATTGTCTATTAATTGGCACATACTGCAATGGGAGCCCAGCATCCCGCCTTGAGATTCCATTTCCTTCCTTGTACAGAAGGTTGCAGTATCAGCTGAACCAGCGGTGTTCAGGGGGGGGGGGGGGGGTTGGCACAAAAGCCATGCGGGAAGTCCCGGTACGTTAAGTTATTAAGAAAAAAGGTTGGAATGGCTACCACATTACCTATTGTCGCGACGATAGCAGTCGGTTTCATGGCTTACCATGCCAGAATCGCACCATGCGCATTTTACCCCTTTCAATTAGCGCTCGGCTGGACCAGCTCATATCGCCGCGTACCGAACTTACAGCTGCGAAAAGATTCCCCGGCCACCAGGTGGCTACCGGTCCGGCCATTGGCGAAACGTTTCGTATTACACGTTGCAGAAAATGGAACTTTGTTTTGGTCGCTTGTCAGGGTCCGCTTGAGGGACACTCGCTTCACCCTTTGCTTATTTGCAACATTACAACTTAAGAACCTAAAGGAATGTACGATCATAAAATAAATTGCGGAAGTTAGGGAAAATAGAACAACTGTAAGAACATGTGAAGTAGCAGGATAATACACACACTTTTTGTCCACGAAACGAAATATCCGAAAACAGTGATCTTCCCCTGTAAAGCTTGTTTTTCCTTGGGCATGAGTGCTGACGGTGAAGTACCTGAACGGCGTAACTATGCGCTTGTCGAAAGTTTCGAATGCGTTGTAGATATGCTCACTAGTTCTCCGTTGAGCACTCGAGTAGAGTACGATACTTTGAGTGACACACAGCATTAGAGAGTTTAAGTAGATCGTTCTGATAACTCTTATAACGATACCCGATAGCGATACATGCACGCGCAAGGGCGCCGGCGGATTATCGGGAATCGTTATCGGAGTTATCAGACCGGTCTACTAAAACTCCCTTTTAGCGCGTGCACCGAATGCGAATCGTTAATGCGATCGAGCGATAGCGTTTGGTTGAGATTATATATATTTATTTATTTTTATTTTTTTAATATTTTTTATATGATATTTGAAATAAAGAAATGATTTCTTCCGGATAACGTTGTCAACCTTGGTGGAAGTCAGGGTACGAAATAAAAGCGATAATTAAGAATTTAATTATCTAAATTGTTTAACTAACGTCTTAAATAGTCGCCTTCTCTAGCATGTTTCAATTAAAATGTCTTGCCCGTCGTTCACATATGGTGTAGCACTAGTATGAAGTCCTACAACTCAATTCTTCGCACTATTCTCTGACAAAGTTATGCTGTCTATGAAAAAAAAAAGAAGAAAAGAGCACGCCATTCTGATATTAAGAGAGAGAGAGAGAGAGAGAGAGGTCCAAAAACTGTACTAGTACTCCCGAGGAGACATCAGTGTGGCACCACCTTTTCTACGACCACGTGACCCTTAGATAAAGCGACGCTGTCAGGTCGGCTCGCGATGACTATAGCTACCCGCGCCCATTGCGGAGGCTGACGTCGCTTCCGGCTGAAACTTCAGGTCGCTCATTTGCGTGCTTATTTTGGTATTTCAGTCTACTCACGGCTTAAATTTGCCACGGAATAGCGCGGAATAATGCTTTCTTGTTTGAACGAACGGTAGGGCATGTTTCTACGATGGGCAACAAATCTCTAAGTGGAATGTACCTAGCTAAGGCGAATGTTTCGAAGGTCAATTAGTAGAGTTAGGTAATTAATTTGTTAATTGTCACTTCACACTGGTGAGTTGTAACCCATGCCCGCCGAGTTGATAACGTTAACCCGAAAAAATTCATTATATATTTAACTCCTTTTTCTTTTTCTTTTTTTACTTCAGTCGTTAGTCTTGTACATGCAGTTTAGGTAAACGCCATCGCTCGATTCAACTGGAAAAGACAACCGTTCGAGGACGTTAACAAGCATAAAAAGAACCGAGAACTTCCCATCATCATTTGGGCGGAGCGGCTACATGATTGATGGGTCATCGAGCAATATAGTTCATGAACAATTTGTACATTCCATCTGAGGTCGTTTAGTAGGAAAGGGTGCTGTAGCTACGTGTAGTCCATAAAATTAGTTAATTTCGGAATACGAGAAAATAAGCGTTAAGATAGATTATATTCGACTGGATATTGCCGTCTCCGATGGCAAGGTCATACGCATCAGTGTGCGCACAAACAAACTTATTATTAAAAAAAATTTAAAAAAAACAAAAAAACATTGCGCCGCAGGAACTAAGACACCTCGCGACGGCCCGTGAATGAAACATCCTTGCGAGCCGCTTTTGAAGCACCTAGCGGGTCACGATGAAATGACCCGTCGACGAAACATAATTCGCCGAAGCAAATACCGTCCCGATGAGTACTGTATTTGTCTCTTTTTTGATCGGGAACAAGGGCGCCGGAGGAGACCAAACGGGGTAGGCGATGAGTCAGCCGCGCGAGTGGCCCTTGCTGGCGCAGAGCGCGCTGCGAGGACGCTGGCACGGGCTGCAAGCGGCGGCGCTGACGTCGGCCAGCACTGCTTAGCGCTGTTACGCCGCGGCGACGCTAGCATCGGCGGAATCGCTGGCGTTTTCGCTCCGCCCAAGGAGGAATATCCGCTAAGTAGGTGGAGGTCGGCCTATCGAGGACGCGGCGCGGTAACTGCAAGGCAAACAAGGAGGGTCGGAGGAGAAGGAAGCGCGCAATTTCCTCGGAGAAAGTTAGCTAACACCCACCGTTGCCGCCACCGCTGCCTATTCTTACTGCGGGTACGTTAGTGGCACTCTTTTGTTAAGGAAGGGGGGGGGGGCTTTTTGGTGTGCTTTCGCACTTCCCACGTTTCCGCTTCTAATTCAGGGTCGTGTAGGTGGATTGTTTGATTCCGAATCGGTCGTGTCTGCGTTGCAGTCGGCCAGCGAGAGCGTTGCTCGGACAGGATCGCTTCTTTGTCTATGGGTAGCGTTCATTGATATCTTAATATTCTGTGTGGCTGAGCTAATTAGTTTCGTTGTGTCAGCGCGACAGTTCTTCTTGTCCCCCATGAATCCGATTCGCGTGTTTCGGGCGTTTTATTTTATCGTACCTGAATCGTTTCGTTTTCGGGTTAACATAATGTTGACTTGTGTTTTTTAGTCGTGATGAGTGTGTTTTAGTGTGGTGTTATTCATTGATACTGTTCGATGCAATAGCATAGGACTGAACGCAATATTCCCTAGATATATTATATCCAAGTCACCCTTGAGCGCTCAGAAATAAACAAACAAAGAAACCAAGCCTAAACGCCGTCTGCAGTCTTGTAGTAATATCTATATACGATGTTTCATGAAACGCGGGTCAAATATTTCCTGCGAAAACTACACACCACACATAAACTTGAGTGATGTCGCGTTGGTCTTTGCTAGAGGACCTGTTTTGAGGTGCGTAACGTTTGGGATAACGAAGTGCATATGAACTTTGGATAATTGCAGTTCGAATTATTAATATATAGGTATACTTTCAATTAGGAACAAAATTGGGCATAATAGAAAACCACCAAATACGTGACTTTAAAAAAGTAAAGCCCTTGAAACGTTTTACCGCACAAACAAAAAATCTGAAGGCATTATGGAGGGTTCGGCTAGTGGCATCAGGAGTGCAGTGGAGACTAAGGCAGCTATAGCTGCCTTAGTCTCCACTGCACTCGTCGAACGCGTTAAAACGCGGAACGCGGGTGTCAGGTCTTTGACTCTCGCATTCGAACGCTTTCAACGAGTGCAGTGCTGGAGACAAAGAAAGCTAGTGTTATGTCTATTTACTAATCATTCCAACCAGAGCTTGGCATTCTGATGTCTCCGCGCGCTCTCCTCTCCTCCTCTCTCTCTCGGTTTATCGGCGCCTAGCTGCACCTTTATACCAACGACGCAACAGTGGCACCAAAATTACGGAAGCGCGTACAAACTTTGTATTTTTCTGGACGCCATGAAACGCTGCACGCGCCTTATACAGGGTGTTTCACGAAATGCAGTAAAAAATGATCCGTTTTTTTGTGAATTCACAGCATAGTTCACAACGATAGAGGACACCTCATCAGACCCTAATGTATCCTTATGCACCTTCCAGTTGATCTGTGATGACCTTATGATGACCTTGTGATGACGCACTCCGCTTCTTCTACCGCGGTCGGCATCTAGAGTGGAGGGGCCATCGCCAGTGTCTGCTCGGAGAGTGTCACGCTGATTTATTTCGTGGACGCAGAAGCCCTCTAACGGAAGAGGCGTGATACTCAGGTGGCGTGATGCTACGTCAACGCAACTGGGGACATCTAGCGGGCGCTGGGCGAGACTGATATGCGCAGCACATGCGGTTCATTAGGCGGCCCGTTGAAGCAGCTGGCGTGGCTCCGTGGTAGCAAATTCACTTTATAATCAGCGGACCCGGGATTGAATCATGAGAAAACCGCGGCGGGTTCTTTGTTTCAAGCGTTTGCCGATATCGACGATGATGGTCATTTCGAGTGGGGAGAACTTGAGACCGTGAGCGCTATCGCTGTAAGAAGTTCCTTCGAAAACTAGGCGCCACACGGAGCAACAATTGGTACCGTATTATTCGCTGCCAATTGGCTAACATAGTTAGGTACATACTACTCCCGATAGTCATTAGTTTTCTATAATTAACTTCTTTATTGGCAAAACTAAACATGTGATTCCACTTAAAGACAGACCTACGTCATCGAAAGCTGATAAATAAATAAATTTAAGAAAGACGGAGCACTTGGGAAGCGTGTTGGAAAACAAAAGATATCGCCTGTACTACAGGCGCAAGACTCGCGGAGCGAAAATGCGTATAAAAGAAAAACCGCGCGGAGTCCAAGTTGGATGCATTTTCGGGACTTAAAAAAGGTAAAGCAGGCGCTTCGAAGCTTTCCAAAATTCACCGATTTGGTAATTATTTTTTATGATGTCCAGTCGTAATTTCTAGTCGTAATTACATGTTTATTTATACTTATTAAAAGTTTAATTATGCAAAACTAGTTAAAAATGTAATGAACCTAAACGCGAGTTATCTATAGAGAATAGACCCCCTGACAGGGACTATTACCGTATAAATCTTATTTCAGTTCAATGCTTAGTGTTTATACGCAAAGTTTGTCCGGCGTTCTGTGATATACATCCCGTATATATTTGTGAAAGTGACCTACGTAGGGAGTTTCGACTATGCCCAGCAGGTGTCGATATGTGTAGCAGTGGCTAGTGACGATATGTGTATCAGCGATTTGTGTATCAGTGGCAATCAGTGGCCAGTGACGACAATATACATAATAATAAATAAATAAATAAAATCAATAATACATGGCGTATAATTAAGATTCCGTGTTTTTGTCAGAGTTCATTTCTGGTGAAAATCAAAAAATGTTTTTCAAAGGTATTTTCTTTTTACGGAATTTTTGGAGTTTATTTATGATAGATACCCGATTCTCCAAAATTCTAAATTTAATTTTGGTGTGTGCCCATTTTTTTTTCTTCCAAAGTTCAATATGAAAACGAATATTATCCAGACACAAACCTGCCCTAAATTTACAAGAACTCAGTTGTATCGAATGATATTTCTTCAGCTGGATTGTGCATTCGCGCCCTTGCCATTAGTAATACTGTCCCACAACAGAACTTGCAAAACAAGTGTTGCATTAATAAACGTCGATAGTTTAAGATAACTGAAATCCTTGACGTAGTCTCTGGACAGTCGTTTTCTTTCCATCCCATTCCACAGCTCCACCTGAGCACGGACACGGGAGAATCGAAACATTAAAATCAAGGCCGTTGGACCATGATACTATGTGTGCATAAATTAATGTTACTCGTACAATAACGTCGTTCACGCCACAAAAAGGAAAAAAAAGGGGGGGGGGGTGGGATGTCCGGCTGGTTGGGTTATTCACGATGTTTTATGACTTTCGTCGTCCCTGCGGTATAATAAAGAGACGTTCTGGTATATGCGCGCCTACTCGTGAAGTTGGACGGTGATGCTCGTGAAAGCGGTCGCATTTGCGATCAAAATAAAAGCAGACTCTTATCGCCGTATGCTCTGTCGTCCTTACGACGCGTTCCGTTCCTGCGAGCCTGCTGTTTGACGCGGATTATCTTATCATTCAGTTGCAACAACTTCCGTGGTTCCGTGTGCAGCATGGAAAAAAAAATGGAATACTATATCATTCGGTAAAAAGGCGGCAGTCATCTTTCCTTGCCAAAACAGTTTTTGTTTTTTGTTGTTTTCAATGTATACTCAATATTTTGGATCGAATAGATATTAAACGCTATACCATTGAATAAAAAAAATGAAAAAACGCGGGCGCGGGAAACCACAGAATGGACTGCTCAATGTTATGTGTATTAAGTATTTTATTAGTTGCTGTATGCGAGATGACTTTAAAGCCTAATTGTTTCTATGTTCAAACAAATATATAGATGTTGGGTTTATTTTTTTATATATATGCAGAAGTTACTTGACTTGGATACACTTAATTAACCTCATATTTCTTCTTGATCACAAATGGGCGCTCTCAGCCTTCAGTAAATGAACAATGCACATTCGCAGTAAGTCCGAAAACCGTCGAATTTGCTTAGAGTGATTGTTGTCGTTTTGTTGAGAAACGAATAAGCGTTGATTCGGAAATGTTGCTACTAGGCTAGAATAATTACTGGAAGAGAGTCAAATAGTTGACTCGTTCATCGATGAAATTAGTGTTCCAGGGCAAACGCTTCTCCAGTTGTCAAGAAGGTGTTACCTTTGTGTAAATATCAGGTTTCTGTGCAACAATTAGTTGAACTTACCAAAATTACACCAAAATCACATGTATAGTCGTAGAGCTAAACTCAGATGAACGACGTTTACACTGAAAGTCATGTTCTCGTGCAAATGAGTGTTTGAGTTTATTTAAGATCATGATGAACGGATCTGAATTGAAGGACAAAAAGTCAGGCGAGATGATGCGGTTGTACCATGTTCAAAATCAGAACACTAAATGTGAGATCATGCTTTTTTGTTGTTGTTCTATTCCTTCTCCTGGTTTGTGTTAGCCACAATATCTTTGCCATTCTGTCTCCTTAATCGAACTCTAAGCGTCTCGGTGTTGCTCTTCGGCAGAACGGGTCCAATATAGATTTAAAGAGTGGCTCGAAAGGTTGAAAGAACTAAGAAAAATATTCCTCATACTTGCGAGTCCTTTCGTTGATCACTGTGGCCAAGCATGTTCACCTTGATAGATGGACCTGGGGCCCTAATCTGGACACTTGGCGGAAAAGTCGGCGAGAAATTCGGCGGCTATGATTGGCCGGCGCCAAGGTCAAGTGTGGCGTTGGCCAATCGCGCCCGCCAGATTTCTCGCCGTCGCTTTCGCCAAGCGTCCAGCTTAGGGCCCCTGTACTGGCGAGTGTAAGAAAGGCTGCGACGTATCGACAAGTGTCCGCACTGCGAAGTGACCAGGTAAGTTAAAACACAATACGAGACAGTGCGTTGAGTCAAAACGGTCGGCAGAGGGAGGACCGTATTCATCCATGTAGGTTTCTCCGCAGCGCCGAAAGGAAATATTAGATTCGCTTCTCGATTACATTCGGGTAGTGAAGCTCTAGAATTTTACTTAGCTTCGTCCCACTTAACCCCCTCCTGACCCCTGTGCCTACCCTTCCCCCTCCGTAGCAACACAGAGCGTCTTGAAAGTACGAGGCCCTAACCTAAAGATTATTAAAGACAATGTTTATCAATCGATCGGTTAAAATTGGGAGCGTGAAGCTGCGGAGTACGGAAAGCTGATGGGAAGTTGGGAGAGCTGAGAGAAGTGCAATCAGATAATAGGGAGGATAGCAAACAGGGGAGAAGAATGAGTTGAAGAGGAGTGGAACGATGGGGAAAAGTAGAGATGAGCGGCAAGTTTTGTAGTTTAGGCTGCAACACGCCGTAAGTGGAGGAGTGGACGCAGGAGAGGTGGACTAATTGTAGTTGGTCCAACTTACATGATACGGGCAAAGCAGGAGGAGGCGGGGGAGGAAGAGGACGGGGAAAGAAAGCGAGAGGGAGGGGATGTGCAAGAGGAAAAGGAGGATACACTAGTCTTGTTTGTGAGCTGGGACTCTAAAACGCTCCGCAACATGAGAGAGCACTTGGCGCGTAAAGTTTACAAATCACAAACCTGATATTGGCTATGAGAGCTGGAGCAGGGTAGACGAATGATCGCCATAGGCATATCGCTCGTTGCCTGATCTTCTCATCGTTTGATTGATTTCTCCTCTTAGGCATGTTAATCGCATGCCTTGGTGAAATTGAATTAAAAATAGCAAACTAATCAATGATCCCTCATACAAATTCACTAATGGTTGCTGTTTACTTTCCCAACCACAGTACAAGCAACGTTTTATTTTCCTTTTTTCCCCCTTAAAAGCTCGGTGTTGGCTATGAACAGATCGGTATTTCGCAAACGTCGCACAGATGAAGCCGGATAGAAACAGATGTAACAGAACTCCTTTGCAACCTTTATTTCTTACTCTCTCTCTGAATGATGATCGCATAGCCAACTCCCGATGCCACAGATGCCGCGACACTGCAAATATCATCTGGTGTTGCAGATACGACGTGAACACTGGACAGATTGTCATATGGCCTTGAGAGGCCAATTGATCCATGAAAGCAGGCAACAGTGTGCTTGAACGTTCTAGGCGTATTTGGAGTCGCAGATTACAATGAAACTGCAACGTCGCCCTCGCATAGTATATCTTATCGTTGGTTCCGAAATCGCGCCCATGGCGAGCATTTGTTAGAGGGAAGACGGCTGAGAGATACAAAGAACAAAAACAAAGCGAGTGGTTGTTCGCGCTGCTCGCAAGTCCCTCGCCGCCTCCGACCACTACCCGCGGCGAGCGTCTCGTAAACGCTGACGCGTGTCAGGCATGTCCACTGTCGCCGCGACGACGTCCCTCTCCGCCGCCGCGAAATCAGCGGCCAGATCTCGTTCCCTCAAAAAAACGCCGGTGTCTCCGCCCGTCGAGTTCCGGCCAAACGAGCACCTCCGAACACGCGACCTGGCGCGTTTCGTCAGAAGCCCTCCGAGCAAACGGTCGGGAAAGTGGCGCCGACCGTCGGGATCGAGCCCATGGCCGGCGCTAAGGCAAGGCAACTCTCTGAGCACGGCCTCGGAGACTCCGGGCAGCAGCCTCAAAGGAGGTCGTGCGCGCCATCGCGGCAAGCGCGTGGGACGGCATTGGAAGTCCGGGGTGTCGACGACCAGACGTCGGAGTTCGAAAGCGTCGCGCACTCGCAGCAGCCGCGGCGGCAGCTGTACGGACGGCGGTTGCCTTCCCCGTGGACAGCCTTGGCTCGCCGAGTCTCCTTGATCCACTGGCGAGGGGCGCATGAACTCCAACTGGAACGCGCCTTCCCCTCGCCCTGGCAGCGAGCGGCGGCGACGCTCTCCTTCTCTGCAGCGCGAAGAGCCCTTTGCCGCCGCCGCATTGCTCGTGGGCTCTTCGCAGGGCTCCGCGGAGAGGACTACCTTGGCGCACTTTCACTCTTCACCTCATTACGCACGCGCTTTTGTTGGAACACCCGGCTCGCCCCGCTCGCCGCCGCACTGGTTGGGCTTTCCAGCCCTTCGATTTCACAAAATCATTGCTACGTTCTCGCGTTTTCGAGGAAAGGAGTGATTGATGACGACTCGAAGGTATCATATCCGCCCGTAACCCGACTACTTTGTAGAATCTGCGTCGGAAAAACGCAGGGACACCGGATTTGTCTCCATTTTTTCTTTCAGGACTTTGTGGGATGGTGATCGACGCTAATAAGTTCGCTATTTCTCCCGGTAAATGTTAAGTTTAATTTGTGTACGCGTCACTTTCCGAGATATCGGGAATGAATATTTTAATTGTTATTTTCTTGACTCATAACTTTTTTTTTCTTTTTTTTTTTTTTGGGGGGGGGGGGGGAGATGTGGACAGACCGAAAGACTGAAATTATTCTCCTGTAGAAAAAAAAAACATCCAATGGAAGCAACAAAAAAAAACTGATAAAGCAAGTATGTGGAGAAAGCGAAAGAGGAAGTCAAATGATGGTTAGACGAAATAGAAGTTCGTTTGTTTTCCCAACTATAGTGATACCGAACAGGCACAGCATGGCCCGGCGAAACTCTAGAGGGCGGAGCCGCACATTCACCCAAGAGTTGATGACTAATTAACGGAGAGCTGCGGTCAAAAGAAATAAACCGACTCTAATCCTACAAAAACTAACCGCGGCTTTCAAATGCCCAGGGAAGACAAGAACAGATCACTACGACGTACAACACCCCCACTGACAGATGTCACGACTTTCGGTATCGTTAAGAGAGAAGAATAAAAAAAATTGTATTACTGCTCAGGAAGTAGTTGCAATTCTTGCGCGGCGGAATTTTCCAGACAGTGGGGAATCAAATAACCAATGCAGTACACAGTGATGGGTGAAGCGACTCAAAATAATACACGCGCACATGGTGGAAATGAGCCACAAAACTGAATCTCCTCAGAAATGCAGAAACACGTGCGGGTACCACGCGATGTCGAGGCAGACGCCCCGCGCCTCTTTTCTAGGGTTCCAAAATCATTGCAAAAGTAGCTCTAATTTCAGCGAAAATGTACAACTACTGAGACTAAAATTGATGACACTGTAATTAAAATCTACATTAGACAGATGTGATTAATTAGTCACAATTTAAAGGAGAGCTCATTAAATCACTTAAACAGAATGACTTCTCAAGTATGATGCTTATAATCACTCCTCCCACAAAGTGTGCTCCCCACTTGCAGGCGACACACGAAGGGGATTCCCCCTCTCCGGAGCGGAGGCTGTGGAGCCTCAAAAACGTCGAACCATTTAGGCTGGTGCTGACGTCAGTAATGGGGGTACTTTTTTCTTTTGCGTTCCGAATCTCAGTAATAATTTGTAACATTAATGCTAAAGTTGGTTACCTCACATACATATTTCTTTAAGGAGGTTGTGGCTCTTCTGAAAGCATTTCACCTGCTTCATATTTCGCATCCCTCTTGAAAACAGCGCCCCCTCTGCTATCACTGTTAAAAAATAGCTTTTATTTTTTTTTCGTTAACACAACCCCAAAACAATACACAGCAAAGTTTGCTTCACGTAAAAGAAGGGAACATTTCATACACAGTTGTGACAGGTGAAGAATGCAGAATTACATGCCCCTCAAAGGGGTTGATACCACTCCTCTAGTCAATTGCTTCCACTTGCTTTAAAAACAAAGCATCAAGTTTGTTTAGCAAGCCGACTATTTGCATCAACTGCAAGCATACATAAAGCCTAATACAACGAAAGGAGAATGGGGCTTTAGTCATGCTTGCGATTCACCAGCTCGCCTGCACGCTCACTCTTCCTTGGCTTCGCCCTGCTTTAGATTGCAATCTTTACCCTACACCCGGGCCTGCGTCGCAAAGTCGCAACTGTATCACCTTTGGTTCACGACAGTTTCTATGCAAAGACGTGGAAATTCGGCGGGAGTATCATCATCGGAGTGGTTCAATGTGCGCAGTAGCTCAAGTGGTATGACTTGTTGTGACCACCACGCAGCGCTCGATGCCACCCGACCCGCTTCTCTTCGGTTGTCTTCCGCTAGCCTCTTCCCTCAAGGGACGCCGCAATATCGTGGTGGTATCAGCTATTCTTCGCGGTGGTTTCTGTGATGATGTGAAAATGCTTTGATACACACCATTAAAGCGGTACGCTGCTTTATGATGTGTTCGAGTGCCACAGCCACCACCTAGCTTCTTCACTGGACGCCGCCTGTTTCTTATTGAGTAAATAAATAAAGGCTGGCTACTGAAATGACGCCTTAAAAGTTGTATTTATTCATGCGTGAATCGTGGCGCTCTTGTGAGGTCTCGTCGTCGCGATCACTGCCATGGTTTTCCAGGTAAGCAATGATTGCCTGCCTCGTCCTACCCCGCATGGAGGCACCATGCAACTAAGTCACCACCGTGTTCTGCCGTCGTTCGTCCAGCTAGAAAACAGAACGGGACGATGATGTCATCCTGCTCGATCGTCAGCGGTCTTCGCTCCCTCCGCTCTCTCATGAAGCTGATGTCACGGAGCAGACGACGTAGATACTATTTTCTGGAGAGCAGAAGGACTTGAAGCGGGTGCATGACACTTGTGGGCGAAGCTTCTACTGCTTTCTTAACTTGTTACTGACTGTAGCTCGCTCTTGTAATACCATGATAGTAGAGCTTTTTGTCGAAACCCAGAGAGCTTGGCTCGTGGCATTCGGCAACTCGGATAATGGTCTTCCTCGAGTCTTGACCCATCGCTGTCGCCGTTCGTCGTATTTACTTCTCTGTTCGAGCGCTTCGTAATTGTTTTTTTTGCCCTTTATTCACTCGTTTTTTTTATAATAATTCCAGTGTTTTTGTGTTGTTCATAAGTGTTAGGTCTTCACTTTCTACGTCGCATTTTATATACATATAGACCTTTTTTTTTCTGCCTGCCGTTTTTTGTTTAAATTGGCTTCATCTCGCCAAGTTGGTTTCAAAGGAAATGGTTACACCATCAAGGTGGACTCTGCCAAGTTTATGGGTGTAACTGCTGAACACACGATCATAAAATTCTTCCACTGGGCTCTTCATACACACCGTTGAACTAGTGGTCACTCTCGCCAGGAGACGAAACAGCGGGATCACAGGCATACAGACGCAACCTGATCGCAACGTCACAAGTACAAAACGTACCAGGGCGCCACCGAAACATCTCTCTCCCAATGGGGGGCATTCACATGAGTTGTTAACGCGATCTGTAGGTAAAGTTACTTGTCGTCTGTCAAAAACGACAACTGCTGGCGTGAAGTGAACACCGTGGAAGCTGTTTCTGGTGCAGACGCGCTTAGCAGCAACACGCACAGCTATGGCAGCCGAATACACCCCGTAGGATTGGGCAACATTAAGATCCGTTTCCTGATCTCGCATGCGCACGTCCATTTGTCACGTAGAAGTGAAAAATATATCTGCTGGTTCGTCGATTGCCAACGACTTTACCGGTGTCTCTTCAATGCATCAAATTCTTCAATCTCAAGGTCTCCATACAGTGAGACTCCTAGAACCTAGAGTCAAGTTTACAGGCGGGAGAACTCTCCCGCAACATTAAGCGAACCTAATGGGTACTACCACCCCTGCTTTTGTTCAGAATCCTGCCGATGATCCAGCTGAAACTAATACTTCGAAGCAGTCCCGAAGCTGCAGGCAACTTTAGGTCAGATGCCGTGGAAGAGTCGGTCGTGGTGCCGGTGCCAAGGCAACATCGTGCAACCTGAGAGAAGAGAGTTCAAGGACCCTGGAGATGCCTATAACGTTCCCAAAGGCTCGAGGCTAGCACTGGCCGGCCAAAGTAGGTACACGTAAGCACGTGCGTCCTGTTTTGTTTAGATATGACGTGACTGACCAACTTGGCCGGAGGGAGCAGTGGCACGGCGCGGTCAGGGTACATGGTTGGTTCAGCCAGCGTGTAGCGTATGCTGCTATCCGCACTAGCTTGAATCGAAGCGGTTGTATTCGAGATTGGAAATTGCCGAGATCAACGGAACACTACAAAAGGGTGACCGAACTTTCGCATTTTAGAATGTCAGAAGTCCATGAGACCGCCTCCGTCTTCAGAGTCCTCTCTATTTGAGGGTATCCGTTGGACATATATGCTTAAACATAACTAAACCAACAAATAAGGATCAGATTTTTCGTTCACCTGTTTCGAAGAGAAAACAAAGAATTTAACAAAGGGTATTAAATTATTATTGGAGTCAAGCTGATTAGTGCCTGAGATTATGACGGCCATACTATTGTGTTGACTCAGCACATAAAAAGACGTGTTGACGTCACACTCACTACAGTCACTGAGAGCTTGAGAACGATCATCAGGGCGTGGTCAGCCACGACCACCAGCTCGCTGTCACTGGGCAGCCATAAGATCGCAGCATCACCAGACAACAGTAACTAAGAACCGTTCGCAAGAGCGACCGACGCCGCCATAATTAGGCGCGTCCGGTCGCTGACATCCATACGGGCCCGCTAATAAAACCGCGAGTCTTTGTCAGAGCTCCTGAGAAAAGGGATAAGTTTTTGTCTAGTGTGTCCGGTGGCTAATGTCCAAGTAAAGTTTGCCCCCCCCCCTCCTCCCAAAAAAAATTAATTTGTTAAACGAAGGGGTTAGCGCTTTTCTTCCTAGGTTATGATTTTTATTAATACCTGTATATTGGCGCGTATATTTGTGTACATTTGAATATTTGTGTACCTTTCTCACTTTCCTGCAAGAATGTCCTCTGGGCACTACAGATTAAATTAAATACATAAATAAATAGACCAGTGACCGAGCCAAAGCCAGCTCGTAGGACAAACTCCAAGCGGCCATAAGCTCACCCGACATGAGCTCGCCGATCTTTCCACAGACCCGGATATAAGTTCAGCCGCCTCAGCCCCAAGCCGGTCACTCGCCCCCTGCCTCAGTGCCGGGACCCCGGTCTGGGCGTCAGCAGCGTGGGCCCCGGCGGCACCCTCGAGTGCCCTCGGCAGCCCCCTCCGCGGCTCCCTCGAGGGCGAAGTGGAGCGCACGCAGCGTGGCCAAGGCTGCGGCAACCCGGAGACCCAGAAAGCGGGCAGCGACTTCCGCCAAGGTCGCACGGCCCAGATACGCGACCGCGGCGACCACCGCTGGCGCAACGCCGACCCACCGCGCATAACGGTGGCCCTGGACCGGCCCCACACAGGGGAGCCACGCACCCCGGTGTCTGTGCCTGGCTCCACCCGGAGGGGGCGCGAGCCGCGGTTTGAGCCGCGACGTCGCGCCGCCCTGCTCGCTATCGCTCACGGTGGTGTCGCCCGAGATATCGTGCCGATCGTTGTGGCCGATAGTACGGCGCGATGTGGTGTGTATACGCTGTGCTGATAGGGACTGGGGAGGGGCGTTATCGTCAGCTGCCTGCCTCACTGCCGCGCATTCTGGATTGGTATCCTACCTTTTGGGAGATTGGGCCCGCGGCGCTATTCGAAGCACACTAGACGGAATCTTTGAGCGTGCGTTTATTCGTTCGACGTTGCTGACAAAACTGAGTGGTCTTGATCATGGAAGGGGACGGCTTCCCACCTTTTGTGAAGACGTGGCAGCAGAGGGTAGGATTCGATCCAATAAATTAATTAGTGCTTTAAAAGTCTGTTGGAGGCCTCGTTCTTTTGTGTTATACGTAACTTATTTGACAACCGAGCTGCGTCTAAATACAATAGTGGCCGCAGGAAATAACCGCACACATTTCACCGTTTTTTTTCTTTTTTTTTAGGTCTAGGGTAGATATATTAAAGATTAACCGCCCAAACAAACGGAAATAAATTTTCTCAGTAGTCAACGAAGATCATCGGTCTCTTGCTGAAACTTCTCCTTTTCTACACGCTGATGTATCTGTTTATACTTTCGTGTATAAAAAAATAAAAATAAGGAGGGGATGTGAGAGGACGTGTCCTCTGCTGCATGGGCGATCGGAACAAAAGGTGTGGCGCGGGTCGTTCAAGGTTTCAAGAGCTTCGGTGAAATTTGTCCGAGTCTTTGAAGAAGCCGCTCTCATTGTGATTGATCGCCTCAGGATGTTCCTCGTTTCTTGGAAATGGCCGTAAAGTCGAGGCCCGTTTCACCGAATCCCAGGTACCAGAACCCGAACAAAGTCGAACTGCCCCAAAGAAAAGCGTTCCCGCGCAGATCGGCCGTCGCTTTGCTTTAGGCTCCGATTCTCCTGCGTGTCATTGCAGTCTGCACACCAAATTGGATTTGCGGCGTTCACGCCGAGGCAGGGAAGTCTTTCTCTGGCGCGTGCGTAAAAACCCACGGCCTATCGATATAACTCGCTGTTTTTTTTTTTTTTTTTTGCTATTATTTTTTTTGATTGGTTGAGTTGTTTTGCTTCGCTCACTTTGTGCTCACGATTTCTATAGAACAGCCGGTTACTCCTCCGGAGGTGAAAGCTACATGCATGTTGGACGATCGCACTAAAAAGGAAAAGAAAAAGAGAAACTCGGTGTCTCCGCGTTTACTTCCTTGCATTGCACTCGAACGATGAGTCAATCACTCCATCTACGGGAAGGAACACGGAAAATTACTAGGTCGAAGATACGTTTAAACCTAAAGTTACCTTTGCGATATAAAGCTCTGTATCACAAAAATGTAAAAAAAAATATATATATATATATATATATATATATATATATATATATATATATATATATATATATATATAGTTTATCTGGGGTGTACGTTTGCCGAGAGGATATTGGTAGCAGTGGTGGTACTTGTTGAAACTGGCAACAGGGAACCGTTAGGCCCCTCTCCCGCCTATTATCCTTAGCCCGAATAAGCAGATTGTCATTCACCGAGACTGTTTCTTATTTAGTTTTGTTAAGGGCCGGGCAAAAGTATGTGAGTCTCCTAAAGAAACGTTTTACAAAAGCAAGCCCGTGTAAACAAGGACTAATTCCTAATCAGTCTTTAGATGGGCAGTGACTAATTCGGAGCACTAGATAGCCAAGGGGAAAAAAAGTAATTTCTTTGTTCCTTTAAAGGCAGAAGACGGAGCCGTCCACTGCACTGCAGTGGTTGGCAGATCTCCGAATGCTCTGAGAGAAGGTAGACACGCCGAACGTTTTTGGAGTACAATGGCTCTGGGTATTTAACTTGTTGGGAGGGACCACGAGCTACCGCAAAAATTATCCATGTATCGAAGTCAGCGCGTCTGATATCTCATCGCACGTTTGGTGCGACAAGATGTCACTGGATCGAAAAACGCGAGACTCCTCCGCACACGCGCTCTCTGCGGGGTGCCTGGTCAACAGTTGCGTTGACTGCGTTTGACTGCGTTGCGCAGCGGACAGCTGCTGCATTTATTGCGTCAAAGATTCGATTGATTCGCTTTTACGAAGCAAGATGTGTTCTGCTGGTTCCGCCGCAAGCGCAGTTGGACGCAAATGCAAGTGCTAGGGTGTGATTGACAAAGGTGAAATTTCCTCGAAATTCGACTCTCATGGCGCGAGCTCGTAGCTTTCACCGGTGCTTTGGCTTCCTTTACAGGTACTATTTGTTCATGGCCTGGTACCGGTTCCGCTTTGGGATGTAATAAAGAATGCCTCCAGCGTCGGACAGACACCGTTAGCTATGAGAGCATACAAGCAACTACTGTAAGCGACTTTATTTTCGCCGGCTCAATATTTCGCGAACTCGGCGAAGTGTGGATCTCGGGAATATTTCGCGGACACGAAATTTTGCGATGAGGGTGGTGTGCAGTGTATTTGTTACACCGTAGGGAAACATATTTGCGGGTTCTATTTTTCGCGGTATATTACTCGAGTCGTGAAATTCGCGAAAATTAGGTTCTCGCGAAAATTATGTCGTTTACAACGTATGTTTTCACGACTGTACAGGCACCTCCGAAAGCCATCGCAATCTTGAAGCACGAAATTCGAACTTTTCTACGAGCATGGATTTGTACCGCGTCTCGCTCCTTGTTGAAGTCGCCTTCGAACGCGAAACGCAACGAAGCCACCGGTCTTCAAACCGTAGGACGCCCTATGGTTTGAAAACCGGTGGCTTCGCTGCGTTTCCATGGAAGTTAAGCCTTTTTCTTTTTTTACTTTTTCCTCAGGCAAGTTCGTTCGTTGCGAATTTTATAGAAAAAATGCACCACCTGTGGCCAACGCTACGCGAAATCGGAACGCAATAGGTTAAGAAACCGATTTTTGCGATCGATTTAAAGGGCATGGCCGCTATTTGGGACACGGGGTAGATCAGCAGACCGGTCTGACGTCGCGCCGCTGCGGTGGCACTGCTGTCGACGCGGCGCATGCTCAGATGCCTCACTTCACTCGAGTTTGCTTCGTGCGCACGCGCAGTGCCTACACCTGGTGTGGGCAAACACGGAGTTTGTTTGTAGGCAGCGTGTCGGTCTATACACCAACAGACTGTGTACAAACAAGCCTGCGTTTTCCCACACCGGGCGTGGGCACTGCTCGTGCGCAGAAACCAGATTTGTGTGAGGCGGAGCATCTGCGCATGCGCAGTGCCGACAGCAGCGCCACCCGCAGCGGCGCGACTTTAGTGAGTTGCGTTGGTGTACACAGTCGATCGCCTTCTCAAGTATGCTGTGCGCAATTTCAGAAATAAAGCTTGAGTTTGGGCAAGCCGATCAAGGATCGTGAGGCTTACTATAATTTTCGACTATCTTCTAAGCGTCTTTCTGCGTCCAGTCTTTAAATATCGGGCGACGAAAACGCGAAAACTCAGCGATGGATGTCTCGAAACCTGATGTTACTCTGCAAATTGTTTAAAGTGACTATGGGCGTCTAATAATGACTGCCATTAAAACTGTAATTCCTGTATGATTCGTTTATTCATTCATTAAAATATAATTGACGAATTTAAGTTAATTAGTTAACTTATCGTGACAATTATCTTCCCTCTAATTTCCACCTGGCCGTATAAATCACTTACAACAGACCACGTTAAAGTAGCTTTCTAATTATTTTTAGCGGTACGACAGATAAAAAACACATTGTACACACTTATATGTCTTGGTGAGCATATGACACCACCAAGAGCTCTTTTTTTTTAAGTTTACGCGAAGGAAGCACTTAGAAAAAAATAATATAGAAGCCAGTTTAGATTTTTACGCGGCGATTTGTGGAAGTTATCAAACCCGAAGGCGTCCAGGCCTGCCTATTCGTAACTGATGCGTAAGAAATGAGTTCAAGCAAACTTAACCGCGTGCCAATAATTAAGCGTGACTCCGACCATAATTGAAACAGCGCATTAAAAGCGCGCAACGTACGAAAGAGAAACGCTTGAGGTCACTGTTTCCTCGAGACGTCGAGTCCGTACAGTTCTCCGTCGGCGGTGTTTTCCCCTCGCCGCTGGGTTCCGTTGCTCCACGTCTCCGCAGGCGCGGCAAGTGTGTGTGCAGCAGGCGCCCAAGCCCCTCCAGGGCAAAGCAACGCGGTCAAGGTTGTCAGTCGACTGACGTAATTACGCCGAATCCCCCTCCCCATTGTAGCTGCCTTACCGGTCCTTTCGCCAGCCTCAAATTACTCGTCCAATTAGCCATCCCGGCGTTTCAAATCGCCCCAACAAACAGCGGGCACGACGAGCGAACAAACAATGCGGAGGTTGACACGCGCTTCGTGCGCCTCTTGACACCGCGCGAACGCTGGGGAGGGGGAACGGGATCCCCACAGCGACTGAATGAATGGAGGGACGCTCAGCTCAGTCACCTCCTCAAGTCAGCGCAGTTGGCGATCCATTCCGAGGAAACGTGCGTCGCATCAACTCGGATGAGGCTGGTTCAGTCACGTTTCTTTCTCCGCTGAGCCGTCTCCGTTAAGGCAAAGGAAAAGAAACAGCACAACGGACGGAAGGCTGTTTTTCCTTCCAGAAAACCCGTACAATGGCTTGCGTACGCAAAATGCACAGTCCCGAAAATGCTACTAATTCCACTTCATCGTCATCATCTGCAGTTTCATATTTGCGCGTTCCGCGGTTTCAGCCGTTCCGCCATTGTGCAGTATCGGATAAGACCTTGGAACAAGCGCAGTATGAATTTTATCAAGGGCTCTATAGAGGCTGCTCGAATGATGAGATGACGTATAGGCCTCATCGTTTGGTGGTAATTACTACGTTGTTATCGCCCACGCAGTCGCCATCTGTGGCGTCCTTCGGCTGGTCGCCCTTTGCAGTTTTCCTCTTAGTTCGGTTCCCCTTGAAGCCGATAGCGCGTCGAAAGCGCCGCTGGTTTGGAATGTGCCTCAGCCTTGTAATGGCTCGTTCAGCGGACGTGTAGGTACAGCGTGCAAAGCGATGAGTTTGAGCCGATGAAAAATATCCAACAAATATAGGACCGGTGGCGACACTCCTATCAACGGAATGTGAAGAGAAACTGTGTGGTCACATGCCAAATGATTGTTGTAGATTCATTCGACGAGTGACAAAGAGAAATAATGCAAACATTTTATTTCAGTTCATTTTCTAGGTCTTTGAAACCTCCCCTTTGACAAAAAAAGACACACACAAATATAAAATGTCTCCCAAAATAGCTTTTTTTTTTATTCTTTTGAATTGTCAAACATGTCAACTACAAAAGTGTGAGATTGTAAAACTACAATGGGCGAGCATCGCGCTTTGAGTGCGCCGTTAATGCAAGCACGGTCCTGCATTGAGGTTGTTTTTTTTTTCGAGGCGAGCAACATGTTTACTTCGTTCCTTACGTTAAACGACGTGCAGCTCGCTTTTTTTAACCGCAGATCTTTCCTCCAACAAGCAAGCATTTTTCAAACATAAACTGTTGATGTTGAAGAAAGTGAGTATAGTCAAGGGAGCACCTCTACATTAATTGGGGACATGTCTTATGGACGCCAGCACGTTCCTCAATGACGGCGTGGGGCGCTGAATGTAAGTACTTCTACTGCACATTATTATGAAGCAGTGCGCAACCAGTGCATCAATACGGCCGGCAACATCAAGGACATCCAAGACACGCTGGCCTCTGCAAAAAGGTATCAAAGTAACGTTTATCATAACGCCGTTATAGTTAGAGCTCCGAGTACGTAACCGAGTACGAGTACTTAACACACGTAACACTCAAGGCAACTTGGCTAGAAATCCCTAAACCTTTCTAAGACTTGACATTAATTTCGTGCACCAACTAAGCCTCATCATCTTGCACTGTCTCATCAATGCAATATATATTTTTGTCTTTTTTTTTTTTTGAAGCGCACAATCTATTTAGCACGCGAGTACTTAATTTTTGTGCGGTACTTCACCATCATCTTTACCAAGTACGAACAGACTTGAGCTACGGATGGCTTATTAGGGAGTTTTCGTATATCGCTTCTCCCGTTCCGTTGCGCTCTCCGCAAAAAAAGCGCCACTACTGCGCATGTCGTGCCGCTAGCCTTGTCTGCAGAGCTCCGGGGAACGTGGTTCAACGCCGGGAACGTGTACGCGTCTGCCTATCGTAAAGCTCTGTTGGCATTCAGCTTACTGCCACGACACCACCCTGGAGACAGAAAGACATCGAAACGAGGACTGTACTTCTCTATCCCGCTTCACTCTCATTGGTGCTCACGAGAGATGATCAGTTACTTTCGTTTTCTCGGCTTTCATTACAAATTACACGTCCTAAAGCATAAAATACATTCAATGTTCTCAGAAGCCAATGCAAGCTAAAGCAAATTGTCTCACTTATTACAATTACTTTAAAATAATAGTAACATTACTTTTAAATACCTTTGCAATTGCTTCCAACAGTAATAAATAAAGACGTGCTCGCCCATTAAACAACCGATCTCGTTTTTTAATGACGGATTCGAGGGGACATTTCCCAGCAAACTAACTTGTTATAAATCTTCGGCAAGGCTGTTCTCGTGGTCAAAGGCTGGCGAGTGTGCGACGTTTGGGTGACGCTTTCCAGATGAGCACCAGTCATTTGCTGGCTCAATTTTCGGTCGAGCTTCAAGAGGTTGGACAGTTTGTAGGTCAAGCTGTATTCGGTATCGTCATATCCGAATCGGTAAAAAAGAATTAAACGAAACACTGCTTGCCGATGGCGGGTTCGAACAACAAATGAAGCCATCGAGCCAGATACTTGTCCACCAAAAAATATAGCAAATATGTAGAAAAAAAAAAAGTGGCGGCAACGAGCAGGCAATGAGAAGTTCGGGTGCACAAATTTTATGTGGAAGAATTCGTCCAACTTGAGTAAGGTCGGTTTGCCCTGGGACACAACACGCTGTAAGGGGTAAAAAATGGGTAGTGATGCGGAGTGGGAGGGAAAGAGAAGGGAAGAGGGGAGGTGGTTTTGGGGGGGGGGGGGATAAGAGGACTGAGGAATTTAGGAAGGAGCATAAAAACGGGAAATAAAATAAGAGTAGTGACGCTGACAAGCCTCCATTTGGGGCCTTGTAATATAGTGATAGTTTTCCTGAAACGCAAGCTAACGACATTGAAATTTGTTCCGTATCTGGGAGGCCCTTTAGAGATTTCGCAAATTTAAAATACTGTCAACTGTAAAACTGTAATAACTCCAATTACTGTAAACTACTTTATAATCGCGGATTCAATATTTCGCGAATTTCAGAAAGTGTGGGGTTCGAGAGGTTTTGCGGGTACAAAATTTCGCGATTTGGAGCAGGTATTCGTCACCATGGGGTGATATGTTCGCGAGATCAATTTTTCCCGATATTTTCAAGTCGCGAAATTCGCTAATATTAAGTCCTCGGAAAAATTACATTCGTTTACAGAATCCGAACAAATAACATGAAGGCACCTTCACACACATTTGGGGTGTGGGCTTTTGTCTTCCCTTTTTGTCGTTGATGCATTCGACGTGTTCAATGTGCCACAGAATAACCAAGTGTTCAATGTATCACAGAAAAACAAGATGCCCCTGAAAATGATTCACTGAAAACGACATGCATTAAGGGAAAGAAAGATTGTTAATTGCTCTAATAAAATCAGCACTAGAAATAATACGTATATCCGTCAATTTCGTTCCAGTCGTCCATAGTTTTCGGGAAAAGGGAATTTTTAAAACGATTTATATGACACTGAAAAGGAACAAAATTTAATGGGGTGAGATCGCCTGGTGCGCGTAGTAGTCGAAAATGAAATGTATTTAGTTCGCTCGATGCCGCAGTATTCATTGACAATTATGTGGAACATTTTGAGTCGATCTATCTCTCGCCTGCAACACATAGTTTGAGCCCGAGAGATGACAAAGCTGATGAAGGAGAGAAATTGCGGTCATACCTATTAAAAATAAATCGTACAGCCTTAGCCAGTATAAACTCAAGCAGATTAACATCTTGTTTGTCAAAAATAGGGTACAACAGATCCACATTCTAGAATAGATCTAACAAGAGTTCTATAGGCGGTTAGTTTGACTTCCCTGGTGGAGCATTTGAGAGTCTGCTTATGTCTATCTCATATAAGATTGGGCGTCAGGAAAACACCTAAGTATTTAAGCTCGCTAACTTCGTTTAGAAGTACATTATTAATACCAAAACTAAAAACAAGGGGCGATTTTTATTTGTAAATCTCATAAATACAGTCTTATCAAAGTTTAATAGGGGTGTAATAGCTGGTCGCCGTCTGCCAAATTGTAAGACGTCAAGCCTAACTCTGTTACTTTTTGCCCCTGCAGCCTAGATCAGTGCAAGATAATTTCTGATGTCAAATCAAATAATGATTGCTTGATTATTTATTTAGATAGTTATGGACGACTAAATTTATACCCAGTGTCCCATATTCGGTGGCATATGTGAGTTCTTCATGTGCAAACTCCGATAGAGATGGTCGGTGTAAATATATCTTGTGTATAAGTACTTTTCCATATAAGCACAGCTACAAAAGTAGTAACGCGGAAATGTTCATTATTCTTCTTGGAATTTCACAGAATCCTTATTTTCAGCGTCACAGATACTGCCTATTTTCTCACCGACTCTATGGTGTCACACGTGATTCAAAAGACGACAGAAACGCCGATTATCTCCTCTTGCTTTTTTTTTCTTCTTTAATCAGAAGAAAATTAATTTAAAAAAAAACAGACCTTGGAGACTGCCATTTTAGCTGTGCCGGCTACTCCTTTGGACTTGACAACAAGTCAATCCCAAGGAAACAGACAACACGCACCGAACTTCGCAGCCACCAAGTTTTGTTTCGAAGAAAATTCCATTTTGGTTGGATATCTATAACATGACGTCTAAAAAAGAAGCCTCCTCTACGTCTGCATCCTTGGGATGGGATTCTACTAAGTGTCCTCCCGTTGTTTGGACCGTGTCAACAACGAATTATTTGCCGCTTATTCGAGTAAAAATAGATAAGCGCCAGCATGCATGGGTATCGAGTGCCGCACGTATATATGGGATGTTATACTAGAGACTAGAAATATTGCTCGAGCATCCTAGTAGATCTTGCTGCTCATGTTGATTGGTTGTTGCGTAGCTAGAAGTTGAGAAAAACTATATATAGTACTGCACTGGCTAAATTCATTATTACGGCGGAGACATCAGGCGCCTCTTGGGCAGCCTAACTTCCTCCTACGGCTAAGCATTATACAACACATTACTTGTGAGAAATGTCATCAATGGAAAAATGTTTGCCGACCTGACTATGATCATAAAAAAAAAAGTTAAAAATGGGTGACAGCAAGTACGTGAAGCATCATCAAGGTAGGATGCATATTTCAGAGGCGAAGAAATACTAGTGAGCTAGCAATTTGCGGGTGAGTGTGTGTCACGGGATCACCCAGACGTAAACTGAATTTTCGTTGTCGAAATTTTATTTCGCATAGATTCGTTGGACAGTAACGCTGCGACGTAGGCTATTATCGACCAAACAGTGACAAATAGAAGGGCTGTTTAAGCGCTAGCAAGCTAGGGTTAATGCGCTCATTTGGAGATCCTAACGCATGACAAAAAGAAATTAAAATTCCTGGCTCACACCAGCGATCTCCGATTCGACGACCCAGCGATTGATCTCCGATTGGACGACCCGGCAAACCAGCGATCGATCTCCGATTCGACGACTATCTTCTGGCGTTGCGACCAACGTTGTGGCACCGAAGGACGGCGAGCATATCATGAGGTCTCACTTATCAATAACTACCCCATCCATTAAAGTCGCAGCCTCGGCGAATGATAAAAAAAAAACACCCAAAAAAACTAACTTGGGCTAAGGAGACAGGAAGCCAACGGCCCCGGCAATAACACCAACAAACTCGTCCAGGCTCGACCGTATACGTATAAACACGTATAGATAGATGATGACCCTTTCCGAGTCGAGAGCACGCCATTCGCCCGTTCCGCTAAAGAACGCCACCGCGGAGAGAGCTCGAGAGAGTTTCCGCCTCGGAAAGCACACCGCGTCCAAAGCTCTGTCACTTTACTCGCAATTCTTTCTCTTTTTTTTTTTTTTTGCTTTTGTATGTTGGATATTTTGCCTCACTCCTAATCTCAGGATCGAGGTGTAGGGCTCTGCGGCTTGCCCATGTTGGACGGCGAATTACTGTCAAGGGGGAAAGGGGTACGGAGAGCAAGCGAGCGAGGGAGAGAGAGAGAGAGAAAGAAAGAAAGAGAGAAAACGCATGCTGTGCGCCTAGGCGTCCAGGCAAGCAGCCCTGAGCGCTGGTCGCGTGCGCTAGCGTCTGCACCCTAGTTTCGGTTGTCGTCGTCGTCGTGTTTTTAGTTCGCCAGGTGTCGTTGACCCGCGAGGTCGATAGCGAGGTCGGCCTCGTTCTCCGCAAGAGCGGGGACCCCGCGTGGTGTCCCGCCATTGGCTGGAACCGCGGGCAGAACCCGGTGACGTCGCACGTGACGTCGCCACCGGTGCTACCGCCCCTCCGACCCCTCCACATCTTGAGGGAACGCGGGCAACCCCTCCCCTCCCCCTCTCCTTTACCGTTGTCGCACGGCAAGGTGTTCTCTCCCACACGCTTTCCAGAGCGCTTTTTCCGACGCTAGACGCTCTCGGTTGTATTTTAGAGCGGAGGCACGAGGTAGCGGTATTTATTTGTCTTTTATTTTTGCTTTCTCGTTTTGCTTTTCTCTCCTCGGAATATCGTCTTTACACGCCTGAGCGATGACTGTGCGTGGTCGGATAAAGTTACCGTGTGTCATTGAAATGACGATAAACGAACATTATTTTCATAATATAATAATATTAGTAGATTTTTCTTTCATATTATGCTGTCCATTTTTTCAGGTACAAATTAAACACAAGAACCACTGAAGGGGGGACTTACTATTATTTTTAAGACGGATATTTAGTTTAAAACTGCTCGTTCACGTGCAGTTTGTGTTAGGCCAATAAATTCCCAAGAACGTATGCCTTCCTCCGCATACGGTTTACCAACAAAATTACGAAGACCACAACCGTTCTCCCAATAATCGCGAACATAACAACTTAACAAACACCAAACCAGACATGTACAAATTACTCAAAAAAGGTAGTTAAGTTAAGTTACTGAGTATCGACGCCAAAAGTAATTGGAGTAGAGTAGAAATTACACATTTGTAATAGTAATTGAGTAAACTACTAACTACTGTAAAAAGTAGCGAGTTACTTTGAAGTTACTTTCGAAGTTACTTTCTTATATTTTTGTGGTAGCAAAATGAACAGCAGTTTTGGTCCGTGAAAAATCCTGCGAACCTAAAATAAATGCAGTCATTTTATGGCTTGCGTTTTCACCAAAATAGTTTATTCGCTCGCAAAAGCAATTGACTTTCAACGTTCTTATCGGAGAGTTTTCCCCTTTTCCTCCTAAAGATGTTCTCAGCCAAGCTAAAAAGACTTTCCACCGACGCGCTGGATCGAACGGCAGCGTTGAATTTCAGAAACAGGCTGTGCAGGGTTGGGTAAGGAAGTGTCGCCATTTTAGGTGTCCATGACGAAACATGTGAGGTTTGCCTCGGCTAGAAAGTCTTTTATAACAAACTCTCCTCCTTTTTTCATTTTTCTTCGGCAAGTTTAGATTGTTATGACTGGCCCCTATTTAATCCCACGACGTTCGGAGAGTACGCTGACCGAGTGGACCTGACCGTCAAGGGTTCAAGTCTCGCGCCATGACGATGAGATCATCCGGACGACTGCGCGTCTCGTTGCAATGCTAATGCTACGCTACTGAAAAAAAAAAATTGTTTTGAAATGAAGTATGCTCGCCGCTGACGCCGGGTCCAACAAAAGGATCTCCCAAGGGTGACTCGGAATCCTCGCCGGCGACTACGGTATCCTGACACGCCTGACAAGTAAATCGTTTTCAACAAAGAGAAGGTCTCCCTGGCGTGGAAGTTCGGAAGGACGCGAAGGATTACGTGAACAAGCATCGTCGCTCGTACAGTTGCAGCTGGAAGCGGGAACGTGCTCCCATGAACGGATTATCCGTGTCTGCGTTTGTGCGCGGGGAGTCCGGCTTTGCAAGGGAGTATGCGCTGACGACAAGGGGACCATGGGAACAGGCGCCCAGCTGCGAGGTCATTTCGGTGGCGTCTCCCGTAGAACCCACAAACCGCTTGAGTCTGAACTCACTAAAGGCAGACAACATGAAAACAACAACAACCCTCGGAGTGTGCCCGTCCTTCACGGTTGCAGCTGGAGGCGCGGCGTGTGCGTGCATTACCGGATTAGGTCAATACCCGACCAAGGCTTGTTAAGCATCTCTTCCTGCGTTCGTGCGCGCCGGGGCTATGTTTTGGCTGCTCGTCGCCACCTTGGCCCAAGGACGCCTGTGATGCAGTTCCCTACGGCCGAGTATAGGTGCGTGGAACGAAATGTGAGGGCCCCTTTTTCGGGAATGCCACTTCATCTGCCGGCGTCTTATTTATTTCTGCGCTCAAACTTTTGTGGTGAGCAGAAATTAGCACTAACTTTCGAAAGTAGTTAGTAATTTGAGTAGAAGTTACTTGAAAAATGTAGTTAAATTAAACTACTAATTACCCAAATAAAGTTGTAATTGAAAGTTACCAAGTTACTCGGAAAAGTAGTTAAACTACAGTAGTTTGAGTAGAGTAGTTGAACTACGTCCAAGTCTGCACCAAACCAAACTTTTTCAGCGACATTTTGAGCATAAAATGTAGTCGGAAGTATCGGTCGTGCTTGTCATTAGTAAAAAAAAAAAAAAAAAACATTTGTTATTAGCGACGGATATTGCTGAGACGCTGTTTCCACAGTGTTGCATGACTCTGGCCGAACGTTTCTCGCAACGCGTAAAATAAATCTCGTCCAAGAGTCTGACCCTAGCTGTCAGTAAAAAGAACGAGCCAGAAGCTGGAAACAATTCGATTTGTGTGCGATTGACTGATTAGGATATTATGGCTCAAGGGCTGCTGAGGCTAAAATGCGCCAATTGTAGATGTGTTTACGCACACAGAGACTTGGTATTAAACATGCTGGGATTAAAAGTGCTATGGTTATGTTGTCCGCGTCGTGTAGGATCGTGTGCATATGTAATATACCCCATCGGATATGCCGTAGGTCTAAAACAAAGCACGGATTTCGAAGGTTCATCAGAGGCACGTTGCGGGAAAAAGTAAAGTTATAATGCCGATTTTGTTTCATTTAGTCTACTAAGTGGGTAGTACATGTTAGCTTCGATGTAGACGTATATACAACACACTGTTCCAGATACAGGGCTCCCGGCTTTACTCCCGGCAGGTGCCATCTTCAACGTTCGTGCGTGTGGAGCCCTGCTCTGCGAGCTCTCCAAATTGGCAACTCGCACATGCTGCGCTGTGAAGTCGTTAACATTGGGATAGCGCATACAATGGGTGGATGAGCATTTTGTACAGCGTATGTAAACCACCCTATAGCAGACGAGCAAAAAGTGAACGCTAAAAAAATAAGTTCTGGCACAGCAGACTACGTCCAAAAATCCCTGTATATATATTTATTTATTTATTTATTTATTTACCTACAACGAGCCTTCCATTTGAAAAAAAAATTTTATGTGCAATATGTCTTGTGTCTGATTCAAATAATCATCTAGCAGGAAACATTGTAGAAGGTTGAACCGAGCAAAAAGCAGTGCTTTTCAGGGCAAATGGGAACGTTGAGCTTTCTTTCTACCTTGCACTTCATTTTCAGTTTGTGTTTTATTCCAAACAAGTCATAACGCGAAAGATAGAAACGAAAACAAGATAATCAAGTATTGCAAGTAAATCCAAACGTAAAAGATGCTATTAAAACTTTTTTACTAAAAAAAGAAAACTGCTTTTTTTATGTGTGGCGCGATTTACATCAGTAAAAACTTGTTAATTGAAATGTACTTTAAAGGTACAGTAATTCTTTCCTCCGCATTGCTTTCAAAGAGCTGACGAATTGGCCAAACAATCTGAGATGTTTAAAAATACATTTCGGGATAAATATTTTTTTTCTTTTTCTGGCTACAGTGATTAAAATCAAATTAATCTGATTTAGAGGAAATGAATCGGATTTCAATCAAATGAATCAGGTTTATTTTATTAATTTTTATATCATGATTTTTTCCACGTGCCCTAGGCTAACCTCTCCATTTTTGTGTGGAACCTTTCCTCCCCCCTCCCCCCCCCCTCTCTGCTTCTCCTCCTACATTTCAGCGGACGGTTTATTTTTGATCACCTGTATTTTGCAAAATTATTATTAAAAAAAAAACGCAACCATGAAATGCTTTTAGGATTACAGTTGCAATCGAGGAAGTATTTGCTATGGCCCATGAGGGTTCAATTATTTTTGTTCCTTCAACTTAAAAAAAATTAGACAATTCATGATTTCGCTAAGAAATTATAAATTCATGAAATTAATTCATTAATTCGTTCATCACGGAAACTCGGTAGTTGCGACAGACAAATTGGCATCGTGATCAGGTGCAAGGATAATACTCCACATCAAAAACGCTTGGTTGCATTGAGGAAGAATGGCAGCAGAGCGTGTAATTTCAGAATGCGCGAGTTCGCGTGAAAATAAAGCATGTTAAAGACCGACCCACAAAAATGTTTACCGTATCCTCCTCGCCACCCTTTCCGTTTCCTTTTCTGCCCCTGGTATCTGGACGGAGGGACTCATTTTGTTGCTGCATCTCAAAGCTGGAAAAGCCGGGAGCTTATCCCGGCTTATCCAGCTCTAAGATGCAGCAACAAAACGAATCCCCCGCCGTCTGGTAGAGGGGGAAAAGGGAAGGGTGGCGCGAAGGATTTTCTTGCGTTGCGGAAAAACTTTTTTGTAGGTAGGGCTTTTAGAGCAAAGCCCGTGCGCCTGTGTAATTGACCGCCCTTCAGACAACTTGTGAGAGGGAGCATAATCCGTGTGCACCGGTGTCGTTGTATTTCATACTGTTGTTTTCACTGGATACATGACATGCAGGACATTCTAAAGGTCAATAAATTACACACGCAAATTCTCGCGAACTGCGGTGGAGAGGTAGGAAACCCACTTCAGTCACTTTGATTCGCGCTCCCTGCGACGAAGGTGTGCAACGCGAGTGAAGCGCGATTCACGTGGTGCGATTTTGCTTGCAAATTCGCACCTGCAACGCCGGGCACCGCGGCTTCCCCCAGGCTTTCTTTGACGCACGAGCGACGTCGCAACTGAGAAATCGCAAGTAAAATCGCATCATGTAAACAAAGCTAGATCCCGACAGGTGAGCGCCGCACGGACCGGCGACTGTGCCGGCCAGCCAAGGCCCCTCCCGCGTCCAACACGGAACTCATCGGCACTGGCCGCGGGCGCTGCGGCCCGCAAACAAAAGGCGCTTCCGGCGCGTGCGCTTCCTTAATTTTTCGCCGTCCACAATCCGAGCCGCGATCTGGGGCTCCCGGGCATCCTAATTTAGCTTGGGGAGGGGGTGTCCGTCGAGCCCAGCGCCCGCTTCCGGGGACTCCCTTTTTGGCTCGCACCTGCCTCCCCCGTGGCGGACCCAGGGTTCGTTCAACCCAGAGTCGGCAAGCTTCCGGGAGAGCCCGGGCAGCCCCCTTTCCCCGCATGCCGCTATGATTTTGACCCGCTTTCGCGGGCCGATTAAAAAAGCGCAAGAAAGCGCTCAGCCGCCGATCCGGGTCACGCAGTCAACGACCGACCGCGCTCGCTTTCGTCCTTGCGCCGCTGCGCGCTTCCGGCGCGCGCGGCGCGGCGCGCTTCTGCTCGCCACTTCCGGCCAGCTCCTGACGCTACCGACGCCGCCGGAGCGACGAACACACTCGCTGCTTGGGAGGCTTTCTCGCACTTGGACTAGCCTCATTGCCTCCGACTTTTCTGCTCTCCCTTCATTTTCTCTCGTTGTTTTTTTCTTATTTGTTATGGTTTTTTTTTGTTTTTTTTGCAATAACAGTCATTAACACCCCCGCCACGAATGGACCCTAGCCCCTAAGCTAGAGCACCACTCCATGTTGAAGGACCTCTATGCACCCGAGCGTGTTCTAGCTCCATTTTCCGGCAACTGGAAAACCAATGATCAGAAAGAAAAGGAAAAAAAAAAAAACTTTCTGTTTCGTTTTATTTTTTATTTTTTGGCGCGCGGCGATTGACCCCTGGACTGATTACGTGCGTCTCCACGACCATACTTCCTTTTACTGGGCACGCTGTTTTTGTATGTCTGAGGAACGTGCCGACAAATACGGAAATGGACTCTCTTTTTTGCCATCGATATACCATCGACGCCTTCAAAGTGATTGATCGATATTAAATCCGCTAAGCTTTTCTTTTTTTTTCTTTTTTTTTTTTTTTGGGGGGGGGGGGGGGGGCTTGCATTTTGTCGCCCACGACCGAGGGGAAAATATAACAGTAATAATGACTGCCAATTTTGCGTGTGTGTTTCTGGGCGGTCATTATTGTTTTGAAGGAAGCAATTCCCTACGCGTAACGTAACTTCGCACTGTCTGATCAAAGCGTCGTTTATGCAACCGGGCGGAAATCGTTCTCAACTTAAGTTTGGCGTCTGAAACTAGCAAAAGTCTGGAGTAAGCGACCCCCACCAACTTTCGATCGTGAGCGTTGAGGCTGGTTTTCATATCAGACTATTTTTCCTGCGAGTTCGGAAATACAGTGCCTAGCTGATTGTAGGACGTTGATCTTGCAATGTTCAACCAACTTTTTTTTTGTCTTTTTACTGCGATAGAGTTAAGGAGTTTGTGTCGCAGAAAAGCCGGCGTCGGTGGCGTCACGGGAAAATCCTGATTGGTCGATAGGGTTATGACACCACAGCCTGCATGACCTCGCGCGGGAATTTTAAACAACCCACAACGCTCACGTAAAACGTGACGTCACGTGTGCAATGAACGTGATTAGAAGACATGACAAGTAATGCGAATTAAGGGTCACCGCATGTCTCAAATGATTTAACTTTATAAAGTAATTATTTGCTTAAGAGAAAATTTTGAAGGGTTTTAGGCGGTATTCGAACCCACGACCCTTCGGTTTGCGAGCCAAACACGCTACTAACTAAGCCACACGAAGCTTTTTTTTCCTTTTCTTTAGGTTACGCAAGGCACGCTTGCACGGCGAATGAGAAGGCGATGCGAACGGGGCCCGTTAACGCTATCGCGTTCCACTCTTAAATGCGAAGTTTAAGCGTCCTCCAAGTTTTTTGTCCCTTCTCGAATTTTAATTTTTTTATCGTGCTTTTGCACCAGCTTTTAACAAAGCTAGCTGTCGGCTCTTTCTATTGTGTTTCAGCATTATTAGAAAACTACAGCTCCGACAGTTATTTTGGCTACTGCCCCAGGGCGGTATCACATCTGCGAATTAATTAGAAATCACGCCTTATGAAGCCTCCTTAAGCCTGGGTCACACTGCTCTATAGATGATTGCAAGCTGGGCGACTGGACGCCGCCATGCTTCTGCTCGTGCGGGCGCGCCCGTTCAATTGCAAGTTTGTCAAAGCTACATTCGCGCGCACGCTGCACGTGCTCGCACGCATGGGGCACCCGTCCGGACTCCATGCTTGCAATTGTCTATACATCGTACAAAAGACAGTGTGCAAACAGGAGTCACCGCAATATCCGGGGTTCGAATGCCGCGAGCCCAAGTGTTCTCCTTGAACTCATTGCCATGCGGCATTCGAAGAACGGATCTCGTGGTGACTTGCGTTCGAATCTTTTCACAAACTGTCTTTTGTATAATGCATAAGCAATGTGACCCCGGCTTTAGTGTACCGTATCAGTCTGTGTGTGTGTTTCTGTACTGCTGCTATGAGCTGTCCACTGTTGCATGATGTGTGGCATTCGACATATTAAAATAGTATATCTCAACTCTGCATATCATATCTGCATGACACGTTTAAAACACACAAAGGAGTGTATGTCCGTGCACCTGGTCGTTATTCATAATAAAAAAGTGTGTTTTTTGTGTGCAATTACTCATTTTAGGGGGGGGGGGTTCTTACTTTTTCACGCTCAAACTTTTTCCTCGGTTTTCGAAATCTGGATTTACTATTCCTTATACGAATAGAAATTCTGGGCACATTTTGTTTTTCAAAGTAAATTGTTCCTACCACTCAGATTAACCTTCCCTGTTGTAATCCCTTGGATGGGTAAGTACGGGCTGTTTCTTCGCTAATTTGTATCAAATAAAATCACAAGCATGAAACACCTAAAGAGGGTCTTACTTGTAGAGCAAGCAAACATTCAGTTATAAAATAAAGCCTGACATTTTCAGATGACCAAACCAAACAAAAATCAATTTATCTCGAGCTAAGTACATACATGAAATGCGGGCGTCTTCTCTGAAAATCTAATCACGAATATAAAAGTTAACAGTGAATTAAGACTGTCCGAACTCCTCACTATACTTCGGTTAACCTTAAAGGCATGGTTCACACAGCACCGTTTTCTTACGTTAAGAAGCTTGCGTGCGCTTACGTCGAGATACGACCGGAAATCACTGGCACGAGCGCAGTTCTTCTCAACTCGCAGCCAGAACAAGCAGCCACGTGATTTGGAGCCGATTATATGCCGCCAATGTTTATCATTGCCACGCGTTGGGGTGGGCAAAGCACAGGACACGCTCTGAGTTCCAGACATTGTTAGGGTTCGGATATTCGCATTGCAGCGATTGGACATGAGCCACTGCCCGAATGTTTGTCGGGCTATTGATTATCGCGGGACCAGATCGAGTGCTCACGCAATGCTCGAGTGCAATCTATGAAGCGCATTCAAATATAGTCACTGGGTGACATACCAACACATCAAGTTTTGCAAAGGAGAGATTAAAAAAAATATGGCCGCTTTTATTCTTGAAATTACACCACAACAAAGAGGATTCTTGGCCAATGGAGTTGCGTGGGAGTATAGTTGGGTCATATATATATGTCAATAAGCTCGTGTAAAGTGAAAAAAAAACCGGAAAAACATTTTAACTAAACATTGTTGCACCGCCACTTTGAAGGGACCACAAAATGAATTTTGGGCTGAGATAATTTTTGTTTTATATTTGGATTTTACTAATAGCATATCGTTTAATGGGCCAAAAGAAAACTAGTACACGAGGGTATGAATCCGATAGTCTGCTTTTCGGTGCGAAATTTTGGAAATATAACGAACTGTGTTTTTTACCTCCCATCCTTCGAACGCTCTCCGACTTTTCACTGTGATGCATCCACGGTGCCCAAGCACGTCAGCCGAACCCAGCTCATGCACTGGACACGAGCATTGCGTCACTCGGACCTAAGCGCTCGTCAACAATCAATCCACCGACGAATATTTGGATTCCTGTTCGTGGCCAATATGAGTTCCGTGACGGCAGTTATTATCACTTGCGAATGCCAAGTTCCATGGTATGCTTAAAAAGCACGGTGGAAGCTTCGAGACATCGCATCCGGTAAAATACTACGTCACGACCGCGTGATTTCTCGTTTTGATTTTCAGTTGAGGAAGAAAGCTAAGGAAGAAAAAAGCAGAAAAGTAATTTCATGGTCTCTTTAATATGTACCCTAGAGCGTACCCCAGCGAAGGATGAATGAAGCCCAAGATCATTCGTAGCCTTGGCAGATGCTCCAGCTGGGCGAGAGTTCGTGCAGCCGTGGTGCGCCCTAGAAAGGAGCTCGCACCTCTAGCCATCGTTTTGCTGCATACCTCAATTTCACCGGAAAGCTAAAATTAAGTATAAACCGTGGAGTAATCTTCCTAAGGTATGTTTGAACTTAGTGGATAGGTGTTTGATAAGATAAACCCCGTTCAACTAGGTGATTGCATGCCTTAATTGCAACACGTTAGGTGAATGTGATTGATATAATTAAACAGCAGAGTCACTCAAACGGGTTCACGTACGCGAAGACAATATCTTAGGGTACGAGAAGCACTCGCTTGAGAATTACGGCAAATTATGGTGTAGGACGCTCATTTGTATGCGTAGAATTAAAAATCACTGGAGTTTCCGCTAACTTTGATCGTGCAGTGTAGGTTAAAACAAGTCAACTGGAGTTCCCGCTAACTTTGTCATGGAGTGTGCATTACAACAAAGCAACTCATGCCTGTGCTGCTGAGGGTTGCTAGTCTTTCACCACGGTGTGATTGTCGCTCCCTCCCATCTACCTCCCCCCCCCTTCAAACACACACACACACACACCCAGACCACACACACGCAAACACAAACCCACCTTCCCCATACATCAGGCTTCGGCATTGCCCACCTTAAGCATTTCACTAGGGGTATCTGGAAGAAAGATGTTTGAGGACCACTGACCTGTAAAGGAATATCGATAGCATAACGAATAGACCCTCACTCATTGCAAACCCGAAGCAATATTCGAAACTCTTCATTCAAACGAACGCAAAGACCGAAAAACAACGAAGAAATTTCCGCTCAGTTCTCAGCGGGGATAACCTGGTTTGTGTTCTGGGGAACAACGAAAACGAATCCGCCTGCCTGGGGACACTTCGGAGCACGTGTGGGAAGATTGCTGCTGCCTCGGGAATCGGCGGTGGACGGAACGGTGAGTTACCTCAAATTTGTTCGTTCTGTTGACATTCCCCGACTCTTTTAAGCACCTGCCAGTAAGAGGAGCTCACGATGTTTTACCGGATCTCTCTCAGTGCTTCATTCATGAACAAAACAAGTCTCAACGTGTAAAGAAACCAAGCGGTACACGATTAGGCTTAGCAATGACGGCGCCGTCGCTCACTGGAGGGGGTCAAAACTTGCGAACTTCGTTTACTTGCTCGCGCTTTGAAAAAACTGGACGACTCCTGTTTGCTCGCGTGTCGATTTCATCTGCATTTTCGAGTCGCGTTATACTTGCGTTGATACGTGTTGTATCCCGTAAAGTTGTCACGTATGAAGAAAATAAATCGGTCGCCAGTCAGTTCGAGAAGCCAACTTGTAATACATAGTAGTTGTTGCTATTGTTGTTGTGGTGGTGGTGGTGGTGGTGGTGGTGGTGGTGGTTGTTGTTGTTGTTGTTGTTGTTGTTTTCTTTTTGCGTAAACAACGCAAAAAGCTTAGCGTTGTTTACGCATGCTGATTAAGGACTATACTTCGACCATTCTATCTTGATGATTGAACTCGGTTCAATTTCGATTTTATTAACGCACCTTATTTATATTTAAAAGTTTTGAGTCTAAGTTGTGCTTGGGTTTCAAGTATCAAGTTTATGGATTTTTTGTACGTAGTGACGGAGAAAGGAACGCTGGTAATCGAAAGCGATTTTAGAATACAGTGATATATGTAGGGAGGAACATTTTAGGCATGATACATATGTTCTGTAACGAAGAATTAATGCATTCCTTTTGTTGCATGATATGTTTTCGTCTACTATGTTTGTTGATTATGTGATTTTGCCCCTAATCAACATTTTTTGGGCGATCAATACTATCAAGGTACTTGCTATTTACAGATGAAATTATAACTGTGCAGATTTGCCACTACTGTCCACCATTGAGAATATGCTGTAAACGCGCAACCTTTTCTTCTTTTTTTTTTTACCCTTGGGCAGAGCCCGAAAGAAGGGCCAGTGCAAAAGGCTAAAAAAGCCTGACGTGGACCGGTCCCTTACAATCCACATATAAAAAATAACATGGAAATGCATTCCATCTAACAAAATAATACATGATAAAAACTTTCACAGAACTGAGACATACATACATAACACAAATGCAACAATAAAAGCCATGTATATAAGGATAAAACTGCGTACTCAATGCAAAAAACGAGAATACAGTTTATAGTCAACATAAAAAAAGTCATCTAAGGAACGCACAAATAACAAACAACATTATCGCTCACTTTACGGAAACTGAACAGTATATACCCAACAAAATATAACAAGGCGAGTCATGCACATCATATAAAACAAGAATGAACTTTGAAGGTATAAAGTATAATACAACGCTTTATTGTGATAAGGAAGCTTAGACAAATTTTTTATCGTTGCCTACCAGCAGTGCTCTACATTCTTTTTTTAAATTAGGGGAACGATATTGCATCGTTCATAGAGGGCATGTTATTTAATAGACTAATTGTTTGATAGCGAATACTCTGCTTTCCGTAATTTGTTCTTGTATAGGGTTCCCTTTTAACATGATGGAAAGGGTGCAATTCTTCTGTTGCGTCTGGGGTGGTGTATAACATTTTTTGATAAATTAATTGAAATAATTTGAAGTAGTATACGTGATTTACCTTTAAGATCTTGTATTTAATAAAAAGTGGTTTCGTCCACAGTTCTATTATTCTCCCTCCCCCATAGTTTTCGGAACTTTTCGAATATGCGTAGAACCTTTTTTTTTTAAGTCTAATAATTTATAGTAATCGGTTACTGTAGTTGTGCCCCATATAAGAATTCCATAACACATTTTGGAAAAAAATAAGGAGTAATAAAATGATGTTTCAACTAACCACCCCGGCACAACGCTTGCCACTCTATAAATGCAGCCAAGAACTCGTTAGAATTCTGAGTTTCGTTTACTTACGTGTGTGTTCCATTTTAGCTCTTGGTTAATAAACCACACACCCAGAAATGTTTGCTCGGTTACTTGTTCTATTAAATCACCTTTAAACGTAATCTTAAGGGAGTTTGTAGGACGTTTTGTTGCTGGTTTAAAAATTACATATTTTGTTTTGCTTGTGTTTAATTGTAACCCATTGGAACTCAGCCATTTTGAAAGCTTTGCAAGATAGGCGTTTGCCCTTTCCTCCAGGCCTTCTGGAGTTGCTTCACTAAAATAAATATTAGTGTCATCTGCATACATTATTAACTCCGGGGAACAAGGAATGCTTACGATATCATTTATATAAACTTGGAAAAGTAAAGGGCCCAATATGGAACCCTGTGGGACACCATGACGCGTTTTTTCCTTATTTGATTCTAGATTGTCGACCTTTAAAGGATCTGTGGCCTTTTTTGGTGTGAACTGAGTAATTAGTATGAATGCAATTTAAACCGATTGATCGTACTTTACAGTCTGATAAACACGCATCTTTTGCTTGTAATTACTATGACCGTGGAATTAATCAGCTAACTTACCGAATAATCTATTAACTTATTATATACTATGGTCCCGACTAATTTTATAACCAATAAATCGGTCGACAAATGGACCACTGGAGGAGTCACGGGCAGCGGGATTCTCACACCGCGGTACCACCATCGCTGAAAGTTGCGAATTCTAGCCGCATGCTTGGAGGATTGGGCCTTCAACTCGTCGTCACCGCTGCTACGTCTTCCTTTATTTTATCAATGAGTGTGTCTATTTCATACATTGTTGTCGGGAAAGAATAATATTGAATTTGTTATCTTCGTCGTCGTCATCACGTCAGCGTTTTGTATTGACTTCTAATACCTTAGTTTCGCCGATATTTATAAAACTTTACCAGAAGTTTTGTACATAACCTAAATTACCCTGTTCTGCAAAAGAGGAGATGTTGTGATTTTGAGTCACCCACGTGCGACTCCGGATGGCGCGAGGAACACTGGGCACGCGAGAAAGAGAAGGACGAGTTAAAGGTGTCTTCCGCCTGGGAGCTTGGACTGAGTGGCCGCTCATTTCACAGCTGTTGCGGGCCCCCCGACCCAAGAAATCCGACAGTGAACCAGGCAGCAGCAGCAGCTGCAGCTTTATCCCGAGAGCGATGAGGTCAGATCATCGACACCACCGGCGTTCGAAGCCTCCGCCATCTTGGATCTCGCAAGCTACTAACTACACGATAACCTCTCGGAGCACCACCTCGCTAACACCGGCCACCTCAAAAATGCTACATGAGGCAATCTGTTTAAAAAGAAAGCAAATTGTTTTTTGCGTGCTGAATCCAAACACCTATAGCACATTAGTGTACTCTATTAGTCATCCCAGCTACGCAGATTGCGACGATTAGTCTCGGCGAACATTGCATAATTTAGCTTGAGATATACTGGTTTGTTCCGGTAATGGCAGCTATATCACACCTCTAGGCACTAAAGATTGTTAGTGGGTTTAGAAAAAATCGAAGGCTAAAGAAATGTAGTTTAAGTTAGTTGTTCTGTTGAAGCATCCAGCACCAATTAGTGTTTAAATATATATATATATATATATATATATATATATATATATATATATATATATATATATATATATATATATATATATATATATATATATATATATATATATATATATATATATGTTTGTTTGTCCTGGGAAGAGCATGAAAAACACATAATGCGCTCTCTTGTCTGGTAATGCGGCCCCTCATTTGTTGGGTTGGACACTCTCTTGCTGGGTTGGCACCGCATGAGACAGCTTGGGTTTCCTTAAACGTGTACGAAAGGGTAGGGTTTTATTTACTTTTCTCAGAGTGCGAATGAGCGCGATCTATAGGAGCGTCCAGCAAATGAGGATGACCACACCCTAAGAAAGTTGGTGAGTTCCCTTTCCTTCCGAACACGGATATGGGCGAACCGCGAACAATAAAATGATCCCAGCGAATGACCAAAATTGGAATGCGACTTGTTGCGAAAAATCTGTTTGCGTAGGAACAATATGCACGACGTTTTCTCGCGCATTGCCCCTGCGCACTAGGTAATTTGTGTTCCAGAAATCCAGTCGTATTCTGGGCTTTTTCATTTCCTGGGATTCCTTCATCGTTAGCCGTGATTGGCTGTCTTCGTGTTCTTCCGGAAAGTGATTCACATACTGTTTTTAAAGGGCAGAGCGTGGTTTAACTCGTAATCATGGTCTTCGAAGGGATGGGTGACCAAAGCGTCACGACTATATTTGTTGTTTGTTTTGAACCTTATCAATTAGCCTATTTGTTTGCTTTCAGTCGACCGCAGCTATTGACCAGCTGTACCTTGTGAGGAAAAGCTTACGCGCAGGCGTTCGTAGAGTGAATTTGAAAGCAGATGAAACGTTGCCCTAATGAGTCCCAGAGAGGTTCGCTGCACCATAGCGGGCGAGTCGAAACGCCCATTAACTTTCAAGGACTCGGAACATAGCAGACGACTTCCGTCCGTTAACCAGTTTGGTGCCCCCGACTTTCACTTCCTTTCAGGCCGTGGCCTTCAGCATGCAGGGGCAGCAGACACAAAACAAGAGTCGCGTTCGCTCACACAGCCGCCGAGATTGTTGGGGCCTCTGGACAGGGAACTTCCGGCATCCGGTGGTGATATCTGGCTCGTAAGGGTCCCGTTCAATTGATGATATAAAAAAAAGAATAAAAAGAAAGCGTGCCTGAATCAAACAGGTTACTATTTCTGAAGGAATTGGGCGACTCAAATATTTCCTAAAATGTGTTTTCTTTTTAATGACCAAGACGCAATACTTCGTTCGACTTTAAGTCCGACCACAGTGGACGCTAGAATCTGATGGGGACAACCGTGCAGCGCCAAAGGTGCAGCGTAATGGAGCTCGTCGTCCTTGTGCGTTTGCCATTACGGACTATAGACCAATAATGCACCGCAAATGCGCCCCAATGCAGCGTTTTTTTTTTTCTTTGAGTTTGTGAGGCTTGTAGAATGCACCGCTCCAGAGAAGAAATGTTGGCCCCCCGCGCCACTGGGCATTCATCAGGAGGTGGCGTGCGATATACGATACGGCTTCGTACTTCAATAAATGCACGCGCGTATATTGTTGCACAACATCTTGGCTTGTTCTTTGGCCGGATTCGCTCGTATAGTTCAGAAATCGTCTTCGGAGATGTTTAGTCGTCTATGCGGTGCTTGTCTACGCATACACCGCAGAGTTAACCCATCGTTATATCAGCACTGTATCAGCGCTCCAATGCAGGTGACAGGCCCCTTCCCGGAGCGCTGAATTTACTTTGTACCAGCGCTGAGATGCACGTGTAAACCCGCCTTTAAAGCGTATAAATAAAGGTATTTTAAGTATCGTTTTTCAGTTATAATTGATGAATTCAACGACTCACTGTTTTCATGCTACCCACTACACATTTTGGAGCGAAGCTCTTAGGCGCCCGTTTCCCGAAAGAGCGGCGTCGCCGACGGCTTCGGCGTCGGCGTAACCGCGCGCGTTGCATTATGGAACGTTTCCCCGCTAAAGGTAGCGGGGAAATTTTCCCACTAAATTTAACGGGGAAATGTTTCCACTAAATTTAGCGGGAAATCTTCCCGCTAAAGTTAGCAAGAAAATTTGCCCGCTAAGTTTAGCGGGAAATTGACGCCACGTGACCACACCAGCTCAGTTTCCCCGTTAAAGTTAGCGGGGAAAATGAGGTAACGACTTCGTGTCACGTCACCCATGAACCAATACAGCTGCAAGAGGAAAGAAGGGAAGGAGGAAGAGGAGGGAAGGAGGAGGGAAGAGAAGGAAGAGGAGGGGTGGAGGAGGGGAGGGTACCAAAGAAGAAAACGGACATAACCTCCCCACCTTTTTCTCAAGAGCTGCGCTCTAGTTTCGAATTACAGAGATTTGTGAACGTCTTTTATTTCTTATTGCAACAGATAATAGTGCGAGTGAGAGGCGTTGCTGTTCGCCTTTACCAGGAAGCCGCCGCGTCTACCAGAGACGGGGAAACGCCGCAGTGCTTGTGAAATTTCATCTTGAACTAACTAAAAAAGAAGAAGCCAGAATATACGCACCAAGTAGTCAAGGTTTCTAGCCCTATGCGATCATTAGGCGACGTAGGCCAGCCAGTCTTTCTGTTAGCTTTCTTAAAACCCAGCAGTCAAGAGCTTTTGCTCTCCAGTCGTTTCAGAATACTCCCCCTCACGGTATCCAAGGCACAGTGCATCGGCTATGACGTTTCTTTTATCGCTCAACGCCGCTCACCAATCAGGTCATATTGGCGTTCCGCCACCGAGGGCGCGCCGACCCTATCTAGTCGAGCACACCACCTCCGCCTTCCGGGACTTTATATAATAGGTGCAGCGTGAACGTTCATCAACACAAGGGGACCGCCCGTCGCCAATCGACTTGAGTTGATACAACGTACGTACAGAACCTTGCTCGTCTTACACTCCTTTTTTGACGAGGTGTTTGGGAGCGGGAGATGCCTGTATTTTGGTTTGTTTCCCGAGGCCCGTTCACAGACTTGCGTTTGCTTACGACTGCTTCTGGAATGTCTTACGACGAGATAACACGCTGGCGCCATCTACGAGGTGGCTCTGGAACTGTACTTCACTAAAGCAAAAGTTTCGCGGTATTTTTCGAGATCAAATGTACGTGCTGTATGAGAAATGGTCGTTTATGTCATTGTCGAAGTTTTTCGAGCCCAAACAAAAAGAATAATGTACGAAATAAACGCCCAAAGAACACAGACTATACGGAAGTTCCGAGTGGTCCGTGGCTACCCTATAGATGGCGCCAATGTGTTTTCTCGTTGTAAGAGGTTTTAAGGCACACAGTCGTGAGCAGCCGGAAGTGTGTGAACCAGGTTTTAGTTTTTTTTCTTGTCATGTATTTAGAAAAGAAATAGATACATAGAAAAGCTCCCATATTCAAGAGAGTACGTGTCCAAGTTCGTGCAGAGCATTCAGAAAACGTATTTCTGTTATTTACGGAGCGATCTGAGCAAATGACGGTGGCATGCATTGAGGAGTGTTTATATAGGAATTGTTGGACGAACTACGGCTGAAAGTGAAACGCTATGCTCAGTGTCCCATTGTGGACTTTCGTTTTAAGCTCAAACTTGTTGACCAATTTTCTTCTTGTTATGTTTTGCAAAGACTTATTGTTTCCTGTTTTCTTTTCTCTCAATTCTTCGTTTTCGTTATAATGTCTAAAAACCACAAATTTCTCCAATTACAATATTTATTATGTGTCACTCGGCTCCACGTCATGTGTTGAGATTGCAGTTATTGACTGTCCAAGTGCTCGGCGAAAAAGTAGACGCGTACGTATTTTGGGGGGTAAAAATCGGATTGAAGCAGCAGTTGTCATTGGGTTTAAACTCTGAAACTAAACATCAACTATACTTAAAGGATGAGACAACACAAAGTGTCAAACACAACTTAAATTATGTTCAACCATCACTAGCCAGTTTGATCCCCAACGTTTTGTTCACCAACTACACGTGTATCTTTTTAACCATGCAACCAACAAAGCTAACGATGATCAGCGACAACACCCTATTGCACATAATTCGTAAAGAATAGATTTCGAAAGATATATGTTCTTATACAAGCCTGCGAACGCATAGTTCACATCGAAGTAAAAATAAACTTGGAGACCGCGACAATGCGTTACAGAGCCCTGCGTTTGAAGCATTGTCACTACAGTGTCTTTGTTGTGAAAACGATTTTTATTGTGAACACTTCTATACACCAACACGCGTTTCTGATGTCACAGCGTTGCGGTGGCGCTGCTGTCTGCACGGCACATGAGCAGACGCTTCTCCTAACGCAATTCTGGTTTCTTGGTAGGCGCACTACCCACGCATATAGTGTGGACAGGTGTCGATTTGTTTGTACGTAAATAGTGCGTGGTGCAGAGCATTCAGAAATTTAGTATCAGCGAGATATTTTGTTGGCGCCCTTTTATGGTTTCCGTCCCTTCGTGACGTCGCGACAAGGATTTGCCTCGCCGAGAACTGGTGATTGGTCAGGCGCAGACATGTACAAGTTACTAAAAGAAGTAATTAAATTAAATTAGCGAGCATTGGCCTCAAACGTAATTCGAGGAGAGTAGAAATTACTCAAATTGTAAGGAATTGAGAAAATTACTAACTACAGCCGTAAAAAATGTAGCGAGTTACTTTTGAAGATATTTTATATTTATTATGGTAACGAAGAAGTACACAGGTTTTTTTATCTATTAGAAAAATTCTGCGAGCCAAATATAAAGAGGCTCGTGTTTTCACCGAAATGCTTTAATAGCTGGTTCTCATTCTGCTTGCCTAATTGTTTCGTATATTTTTGTTGTCAATGATGTACTGCGGATGTATCATCTCCACTTTGAAGTTCAGCACTTTCAGAGATTGGTATGGCAGACAGTGTTTACATGTTTACAGTGTTGCGTAAAGTACATCTAAGAAGTATACTTGAATTAAAGTACAAAGTAAATAGGAGCTTATTTATTTCAAGTAATGTACCAGTAAACCGGGTGCAATGTACTTGAAGAAGTACTATAAATACAAACAACCTTTCAGGTAAATTACAAGTACTTTTTAACACAAACTTCCATGATGCGCTTTCATTCCCTATACAGTTTTTTCCTTTCTTAACAGGTATGCATTGATGCAGGGGCAACTGAAGATGCATCAGTTTTCACCACATACTTCCCTCTCTTTGCAAATGTCAGCTGATCTTCCAACATCTTATCCCGTTTTGTGCAGGAATCGTTGTTGATAAGAAAACCTACCACAAAAATTCAAAAGTATTTGTGATTTGTGTACAAGTTACTCGGAAAGTAATTAAAGTAAATTCCTAATTAACGAAAAAAATGCAATTGGAATTTACTAAGCTAGTCAGAGAAGTAGTTAAACTACAGTAACTTGAGTAGTTGAACAACGTACAACTCTGGATAGGCGTTATAGGTATACAGGGAAATAGGGATTGGCCAATCGCGAATGCCGGCCACAATGACGCTTTTGGACGCGCTCATCGCTTTTTGTTCACTAATTGCTTAAAAACGCAGGCTCTATTATCTTCAGTGCTTCTTGCTTCGTGATTGATTTTTTGTGTTAGAGACGGTCAATGTTGCAATGTCACTGACTGCGGAGAAGCGATAATGCGATGCTCGGAAAAAGCAACGATGGAAATTTTGTTGTTCGTCACATCATTGCGCGATATATTTGTTGTCTTTCTCTGAGCATGTTTCGTCTACGACAATCTAAATTATATCGCCACAGCACAATCAAAATAAAGAAGAAATACGTAATTTGTTTTTTGCTATGACGTTCACTGGCATAGAATTCGACCAAACTCTTTTCTTTTCTTTAATTAAACAAAAATACTTAGCCGCGTAGACGATATTTATGAAACTTAATTTATGCAACTTAGGATAATTCATAATTTCGCGGCCACTTCTGTAACCTCCGAAGCACTGTTGACGGTTTCTGCGGTGAAAAGCTGCTGTAAAATACGACAAATAATCGACTTCCTCACTTGCCGGCATGGAGGGGCTAATTACGGTTATCTACATACCCTCAGAGGTCTTTGATTGTGTAATGCATGGTGATGCACACGGTACACCAATTATCGGGCTGTCGGTAATCAGTGAGTGAACGAGGAAGGCGCTCGATTGGCAGCATTTACCAAAAAATCAAAAGGAAGCACAAAAGTATACAGCATTTTGCCGAACCGTTCCTACTGAAGAAAGTGTAATAAGGCAGACAAGCTGGCAAAACATATACTATAGTAGTGCGCATGCTCAGACGGGTTCCATAGCCTAGTAGACAAAGATGGCAGCGCGCAGGAGGCGATTGTTGAAATAATCTATCTATAGCCCCTAATAATTAAAAAAACACACGGGTCAGTGGCGAGCCCCGAGCACGTTATTATCACTCTGCAGCCAGTTAGATAGTGGCATTAGCCGATAAGAACCTCGAAAAAGGCATCACGAGGCGAAAATCGTAAACATAATAAACGACGCCCCGCGTTCCTTAAACTTTCAATAATTATAAGTGGCTTTAGTTAAATGCGTTAAAACAGTTTTGATCCCGATACCAATCGATTTTCCCAGTGGTAAATTAAACGAAGACGAATCACTGGTGTCCCGAGTATTTTCCTTCGCAGTACACACTCAGAGACACTACAGAGTGTGCAGTTCGTCGCGTGCCGCCGAGACGTGAAAGACACACGTCAACCCAGCTCTACACGATTAGTAACCGAACCACACGCGCGTATGACGACCTCGAGCTCTCTAAAGAAATCTCCGATGATCGCTGATTTTCCCGGAGCACCAGGGACAACCGAGCGGATCACGATCACAATCGTCATTTCCAGACCGACGGCAGCTCACACCGGGGGCCAGGCCGCCACGCTGCTCCCTTCTTGCCGACTTGAGGTAAACGGCGCGTCGTTTATATGCAACCTTGAAAGTGAAACTGGTCTCGGAGGTGGCTCGTCGTCGGCTCGCCAAGCTCCGACGGCGCATCGATGATCCGTGTGGCGGCGGCGACGGCGGCGTTAGTGGCGGACCTCAGCCTACAAGGCCGTCCGGGAGTTTTGAGCAACTCGGGCGGAAAGATTTTGTGTCTACGGGTGATTCGCGAGTGCGTGTGTGTAGCGGCGTCCGTTAAGGCGTCGCCACGTGTTGCGCATGCGCCTCGAAATACACGATAGAGAGTGTAAGCAGAAGTAAGCTTGACGTCCTCTTCCGAGGAGTGTGTTATCTACTGCTCCGGTGCGCTGCTGTCCGGTGATTTGGCGAGAGCGACGTCAGGGAGTTCAGGCGTCCAGAGGCAGCTTCGGAGGTTCTAGACTGCTGGCAGAGGTAAAGTGACCCACGGCTTATCCTTCCCACGAAAAGGGGCGGAGGCGGGGGTGACGTGCGCCTATTTGGGCCGTGCGCGAAGGGCTTCCTCAGCTGGGTTTCGCGCTTTTATTGACTTCAGGTGATAATTCGCCTCTGCTTTTAACAAGCGTTTATGTTGTCGTTTGTTTAGCACAAAGAGATATCTAACACGTCTTTTATTGTTTTTCCGGTAATTATACAAGAAATGTATATTTTTATTATATTATAACAATACTGAAATTAAAAATTTTAGCAACGGTATAACCAACCTTGACTACTCCACATTATATAATAATATTATAAGGATTAGGTATAACTAAATATATTAAACATATTTGCATAATAAGTTATTTGTTTGTTTCTAAGGGTTGACTTCATTTTTTATTATAGCGTAGAAGCCATGGGTGCTCGCTGACGGACACTTCGGCATAGTATAAATATCTCAAGTACGCCAATCAAGTTTTCGGCATCTAGACAGACACTTTTTCTTAAATTATTTAGAAGTTTTTCCACGAAGAAGCACTTGAATCATTTTTTTTTCTTTTGGCAGATAGAAATAGGCAATAGCAGCGCCTTTATGCAAACCACTTAGAAATGTAAAATGAAGACATGATTATTGTTTGTTTTTTTAACCGAAATATTACAATATTAGATTCGTGGACTGGGACGCTCTAAATTTTCCAGATTGTTTTGTAGAAAGTTAATCTAATGACTTACGATCACGCGTAAACATTTGTACTAAACTTATTACTGAATCGAATTATATTTCTTTAAATACTATCTGTAAATAGGTCTGCGTTCTACCTGAACGTGACAATTTGAAGCGTAAATAATTGTTGTGCAGATAAAATCCCTGGTCCGAGGAACAAGCTTGAATATGTCTGGAACTTTCGTAAACTAAAGCCGAATAATAAAATTATAACTACCTTTTGAAAGCTAACTTATATTATTGCATAATATATAGTCAATTTTTACAGGAAAAAAATAAATAAAAATAGTTCAAATATTATAACATTCGCACTCATATCCTCGAGTGTTTCCGCTGCGATTCACTGGCAGTGTATAATAAAATATAATTACAAGTATAAGACTATTTAACTAAAACATCATGTTTTATTTGCAACAAAGCATTTATCAGTAATTATAATTTAACTAAATCATTTTGATATATTTCTTTTTGCCTGGGCCGTTGTTTTTTTCGCTTGCCTTAATATGTTCTTTTCTATATCTTGGGATACACTTAAAGGAAACGAGGAAAATGAGAATGGAAACGTCTGGCGTAAAAGCGAAGAAGCGGCTATTCCCAGGTTGTATTCTTTGTCATGTTGACCTCGATCTGCTTCCCACGTCAAGCAAAGCTTCTTGGTAGACACGTGACCAAATGGCAACTGACGCGAATACGCAATGTGAGGTCCCGAAAGAACTTGAAGGGAATCACGTGCGCGTTTTATCAGTCGTGGGAATTCTTTAAGATTTGTAATTCTAAACATTGTTTGTTGCGCATATTGAAATTTTCGCAACAGATATTTTGTTAGAATGCCGTCTCTTCGAAAATCCAGAAAAACTCTACGACCCCGAAACATATTACGAGTTCAATAAATAAAGAATTGTATTTTGTGCAAGAAGGTACATAATGACATTGGTTCATACCAGCTGAAAACAGTATTTATTTATTGTCTTGTTAGAGCTGAAGTAATAACTATCTTGCTTGATTGAAGTTATAAAACCTGAAGAGGGCACGGAGTAGAGTCACATATATGTTTTGGTTGAATTGGCGTGTTGCGTCATTTGCTTAGACATTAATAAATTGTCTTGTGTCTAATTAAAGCCACGCATTAGCTACGTAATAAAATCCTGGCGGTGTGTAGGTTATATCGAAACGTTTTTTTGTTAAGCCCTTCAGGTTTCAATGGTGAGCTAATTAAAACCCGTGCAGTCTGCATGCTTCATATCACTGAGGTGCTTGTTCGGGCTCATTAAATGAACCGACTGTAACACAAAACATATCAGCACTGCCCTACAACCTCTTACAAACATGGACAAAATCTTCCGCTTTTATATTGATCTAAAATGTGAATCCGCAAAAAACAAATGCATCCAGAAAATCTTAATAATTTAAGAAGATCTATTTCTCAGCTAGCACAGCATGCCGGTCAGCACTGGGCCGACGTCTGCCTGTACCGGGAGCTGGGCGGCGGAGCCTGGCCACCATGGGTTAGGTTCCGCCGCCAACTTCCCGCTACTGGCCGATGTAGGTCCAGTGTTGGCCGAAATGCTGTGCTAGCCGGGTTGTAACCTTTGCTACAGACTTATTGCACTTGCTTACAAAGTTTAACTATCAAAACCATAACAGAATCTCTCACACTGGTACAAACATATTCGCACAAGTATAAGGATTACCTTCTGTACGTAAGCTTTAACGACTATCTAAACACGCTTCTTTTCAAACGAGGGCATCAGATCCTATCTCGTTTTATTGTGTTTTCACAAATGTGTCTCAGATGTGATACTTTTTTAAGTGCTACTCCTCTCTTATAATACTTATAGACAAAC
>JAZHYW010009870.1:0-50113 GCA_037355805.1 Ixodes ricinus | reverse complement strand
TAGGTCAGAAAGTTCTACACGCCGAACCTTCTGGGCCGATTATTCCAGAAGCCCACGCATGTACATAAGAGGCTCCGCGTGGCGAGCCAAAGTCAGTTTCGCCCCAGCGTTCGACTCTGCTCTTTCGCCGACTTCGACGCCCGCGACGCTCTCCTGTTATCTTTTGTTTCCGTCTTTATTTTTGGGCACAAGTTCGCCCGATTAAACGTTTAGTTTACTCAGTTATTCACCGCCTCATCACTTGTCATTCGTGACATTTTGGTGGAGGTGCTGGGTACCGCATGTCCGTGAAGCGCACCCCTCCAAGTTCCCGCAGTACAAGCCCGAACCCAAGCTCCGGAGGACCCGACGAAGACCAGACCGAGATCCGGTTCAGTCGTCGGACCCAAGGCCTACACCCGGAATTTGGACTTCTGCCACCCAGGACCAAGCAGCCAACGAGGCCGACCATGAACGACCAGCAGCCGCAGACCCCGGCCGCTCCTACCTTCATCTACCTGCCCGTCGCACCCCGGACTCCGACGCCCTTCCATGGGGACGCCCACGAAGACATCGAGGACTGGCTGCAGCACTATGAACGTGTGGCCCGTCATAACGGGTGGACACCTGAGCAGTGCCTGCAGAACATCTACTTCTCGCTGGAAGGGACTGCGAGGTACTGGCTGGAGAACCACGAGGCTTCTTTAACTTCGTGGGAGCTGTGCAAGCAAGAACTAAAGAAGACGTTTACCAGCCAGCACCGACGCGAGAGGGCCGAAGATATCCTTCGAACAAGGACCCAAGGCCCGAATGAAAGCATCACCAGCTTCGTCGAGGATGTTTTGCGCCTGGTGACTCGCGCCGACCCTCAAGCCAGCGACGAAAAGAAGCTGCGGATACTAATGCGAGGTGTAAAGGACGACATCTTCGGTGCTCTTGTTCGGAACCCCCGTCGACTGTCGAAGATTTCGTCACGGAGGCGACGAACATGGAACGTGCCCTCCTCGCAAGAGCCAGCCACTACCATCGGCACTCGAGCGTAGCTGCTGCTTCCGCATCGGGCTACGACATCAGTCCAAGCATCCCCGGCCTTCGCGACATCATCCGTGACGTCGTCCGGGAGGAGCTTAGAAGCTCCTGCCGACCGCTGAACGCCCGGCCTCAATCTCCATTGCCGAGGTGGTCCGAGACGAGGTTCAGCGAGCGATCCAACCAGATGTCCCTGTCACCGTGGCCGCACCCGAAGGACCGACGCTGACCTATGCCGCCATGGCCCGACGACCGCCGCAAGCTCACCGCCAGGTCACGGCACCACCCCGACGTGAACCTCCAGCGCCGCAGTATTCCCGACGCCAGGAAGATCGGGCGCACGGCCACCCGGAACCAGCAGCGCCACGAAAGACCGACGTGTGGAGGACGGCCGATCGACGCCCGTTGTGCTATCACTGCGGTGAAGCCGGCCACATTTACCGTCGATGCCCCTACCGACAACTGGGGCTGCGCGGGTTCCACCCGAACGACCCGCGCCCACGGTACGACGAACGGCCTCGCGACATCGAGGAGTACCTACGACGTTCGCCATCTTCTACGCCGCCTCTCCGCCGTGAGTCCCGCTCACCGTCGCCCAGACGTTCAGCGTCTCCAGCGCCACGACCCCGCCGAGAGAGCCTGTCTCCCCTGCGTCGCCGGGAAAACTAAGTGCGGCAACGCCTGGAGGTGGCGTTGCCGAAGACGACCGAAGCAAAGAGCCTCCAAGAACGACGGAGCGCTCCCACTCTTCCGACGCTACGCATCGCAATGACGCCCCTGCAACGGTGTCCAACAACCTAAACGTCGTCATCGACGGCCACGACGCATCAGCACTCGTGGACACCGGAGCAGACTACTCAGTCTTGAGTGGGAGGCTCTCTCGCCGCCTACGAAAAGTGACAACGCCGTGGGAAGGCCCCCAGATACGAACCGCCGGTGGGCACCTCATCACACCAGTCGGGAGATGCACTGCCCGCGTCGAGATCCACGGTGAGACCTGCGCTGTGAAGTTCGTCGTTCTGCAAGACTGTGCGAGGGACGTTATCCTGGGAATGGACTTTCTCTGCGAGTATGGCGCCGTCATCGACCTCGGAGCAAACCGGTTGACGCTACGAAAACCTGTTTCACCACAGGAGGAACCCCAAGCTACTTCATCCGCGGTCCGAGTCCTCGAAAGCCACGTGAACTTACCGCCGCGGTCGAGTATTTTCGTGCCCGTCGGGGTCACCGAAGCTTTCTGCGGCGAGGTTCTGCTCGAGGGAAGCCTCCAGTTGCTTCTAGGAAGAGGAATCGGCGTCGCAAGAGGAGTGGTTGAACTCCAGGATGGGCGCACCATGGTCCTCGTGACGAACTTCCGACAAGAAACGCAACACCTCACGAAAGGTGCCGCTGTGGGCCACGTCGAGGAACTTCGAAACTCCGCCGCAATCGCCGTGATCGCTGACGAATCATCGCCACCTCAGCAAGACATTGCGCCGCCAGCGCAGCTCGACATCGACCCGAAGCTTCCAGGCCCGAAACGACGACAGCTGATTGACCTCCTCGCCGAATACAGCGACTGCTTCGCGAAGTCGTCGAAGGTGCGCCAAACCGCCGTTGCGAAGCATCGCATCATTACCGAGGACGACGCGCTCCCTGTGCACCGATCGCCGTACAGAGTCTCCGTAAAAGAAAGGGAGGTCATTCAAGAGCAAGTGCAAGAAATGCTGAACGACGACATCATCCAGCCTTCAAGCAGTCCGTGGGCCTCTCCAGTCGTGCTTGTCAAGAAGAAGGACGGAACGCTTAGGTTCTGCGTGGACTACCGACAGCTGAACGCGGTAACCAAGAAAGACGTATATCCACTCCCCCGCATCGATGACACACTAGACCGGTTGCGCCACTCCCGGTACTTTTCATCCATGGATCTGAAGAGCGGTTACTGGCAGATCGAAGTCGACGAACGGGACCGAGAGAAGACAGCTTTCGTCACGCCGGATGGACTGTACGAGTTCAAGGTGATGCCTTTCGGACTATGCACGGCGCCAGCAACTTTCCAGCGTGTCATGGACACCGTACTGGCAGGACTGAAGTGGCAGAGCTGTCTTGTCTACCTTGACGACGTCGTTGTGTTTTCAAGTGACTTCGACGAGCACTTGCGGCGACTCCGAGCTGTACTCCAAGCCATACAGACCGCACGACTCACCCTTAAGCCGTCCAAGTGCCGGTTCGCCTATGACGAACTGAAGTTCCTAGGCCACGTGGTTAGTAATGACGGCGTCCGCCCAGACCCCGAGAAGACTCGCGCCGTTGCGGCATTTCCAGCGCCTTCAGACAAGAAGGCCGTGCGAAGATTCCTAGGACTTTGTGCCTACTATCGACGCTTCGTTCGGGATTTCGCAAGAATTTCCGCACCGCTCACAAAACTTACGAAGGACGCCGAGAAGTTTGAATGGGCCGAGGAGCAACAGCACGCATTCGACGAGCTGAAGCAACGACTCCAGACTCCTCCTGTTCTTGGACACTTCGATCAAGATGCGGAAACCGAGATTCATACGGACGCAAGTAACGAAGGCCTTGGCGCGGTACTGGTTCAAGTGCAAGAAGGCACCGAGCGAGTCATCGCCTACGCCAGTCGGACACTGTCCAGGGCGGAGAGAAATTACTCCACGACTGAAAAAGAATGCCTGGCGGTCGTCTGGGCCATCACGAAGTTTCGCCCGTACTTATACGGGAGCCCTTTCCGCGTTGTCACGGACCACCACTCGCTCTGCTGGCTTGCGAACCTAAAGGACCCTTCAGGACGTCTCGCTCGATGGAGCCTCCGACTGCAGGAGTTCAACATGACTGTGGTCTACAAGTCAGGCCGCAAGCACAGCGACGCCGATTGCCTGTCCAGAGCCCCTGTCGAGACATCCTCCGGTAGCAGCGACGACGATGACGACGAGTGCTTCCTAGGCGCGGTGAACACCGACGACATGGCGCGACGTCAAAGAAGCGATCCTGAGTTGCGCGCCCTAATCGAGCACCTCGAAGGACGAGGGGGTACTACCCCCGTGTCTTCTTGAGGGCCCTGCCGACCTTCGTCCTCCGACAAGGTGTGCTTTACAAGGAGAACTTCGGAGACAACAGCTCGCCATGGCTGCTGGTAATCCCTGCCGACCTTAGAGAGGAGATATTCCAAGCCTGTCACGACGACCCAACGGCTGGGCACCTTGGCTACAGCAGGACGCTCGCCAGGATTCGAGAAAAGTATTACTGGCCGAGGCTACCGAAGACCGTTCACCTCTACATTCGATCATGCCACGAGTGTCAACGACGAAAAAAACCGCCGACGAAGCCGTCAGGACTTCTGCATCCGATTGCTCCCCCGTCCAGACCGTTCCAGCAGATCGGAATGGATTTACTTGGCCCTTTCCCACCGTCAACGTCGGGAAACCGCTGGATAATCGTCGCCACAGATTATCTTACACGGTACGCCGAGACGAAAGCCCTTCCATCAGGTACGGCTGTGGAAGTCGCCAAGTTTTTCATCGAGTCCATTGTCCTCCGGCACGGCGCCCCCGAAGTCCTCATTACCGACCGTGGATCATCGTTCATGGCCCAGCTGACGCAAGAGATCCTTCGTCTCAGTGGCACCGGCCACCGTCGAACCACTGCGTACCATCCGCAGACAAATGGACTAACAGAAAGGCTGAACAAAACCATCGCCGACATGATCTCAATGTATGTCGACGTAGAGCATAAGACTTGGGACGAGGTGTTACCCTACGTCACATTTGCTTACAACACGGCGGTGCAAGAGACAACAGGAGTAACACCGTTTCAGCTGGTGCATGGCAGAAAAGTGTCGACCATGCTCGACGCAATGCTACCCCACGAGCCAGCTGACGATGGGATACCCGACGCCCAGGTGGTTGCTCAACGAGCCGAAGAAGTCCGCCAGCTCGCCCGACTCCGAATTCAAGACCAACAACGTGTCGACGCTGCCCGGTACAACCTTCGCCGGATCGACGTTCGCTTCAAGCCCGGAGACCGTGTGTGGGTTTGGACCCCTATACGACGACGCGGTCTAAGCGAGAAACTCCTGAAGCGCTACTTCGGACCCTACAAAGTGCTTCGCCGACTTGGCGATCTGAACTACGAGGTGATGCCCGACGGAACACGGACTTCATCACGCCGCCCTCCACGACCGGAAGTCGTTCACGTCGTGCGCCTCAAGCCGTACTACGCGCGATAAGACTGTGAACTGTGATCTCGTGCAACGCTTGATAGGATTGTGTTTCGCCAGCTTCCGTATTTTCTCATTCTTTTGTTTGTCTTGCTCTGTTCTGTTGCCTTTCACGTGGCATCGAGACGATGCCTTTTTAAGGGGGGAGTAATGCCACGCGCGTCGGCGAGCAAGCGCGTGCGTGGCCGAGTGGTTACCGCGCTTGACTTTGGTGCGGAGGCCCAGGGTTCGATTCCTGGGGGCTCCGCGAATTTTGTTTATACTTTCAGTTTATTATTCTGGTGAATTCGAGAACAGTATTGTTTATTCTAGGTCAGAAAGTTCTACACGCCGAACCTTCTGGGCCGATTATTCCAGAAGCCCACGCATGTACATAAGAGGCTCCGCGTGGCGAGCCAAAGTCAGTTTCGCCCCAGCGTTCGACTCTGCTCTTTCGCCGACTTCGACGCCCGCGACGCTCTCCTGTTATCTTTTGTTTCCGTCTTTATTTTTGGGCACAAGTTCGCCCGATTAAACGTTTAGTTTACTCAGTTATTCACCGCCTCATCACTTGTCATTCGTGACAATATTGATTTTATAACCACAAGCAGTGGGCGTTTGTGCCATCAAGATCAAGTTTGGTTCCCATCGTACACTTGGACGTGAAGCATATCTTGCATTGAGGGCGAGGGGCAGCACACAAACAGTCTCAGTTTTTTCTGCTTACTAATGCTCAACGTGAAACAGCGTGATTTCTGCAATCACATTGAGCGGCAACCACACTGATATTGAGCAATTTTCGAAAAAATATATTCTTGTACAGGTCCAGTGCCTTTAGGTAATCCACAACGAAGGGAATATCATTTTTTAAACGTGGCGGACTATAGTCCGTAAAATGCGGTAAGTCAGTTTAGCGTTCTGTGAGACTTAATCTGGCGAACCCGTCGGGGCAACTTCGGCTGCTCAAGAGACGACTGTCTCAAGGGAAGCTCGTCGGAACTAAAAAAAAACCTGTCAATGCATCAGAAAGTTGAACTTCCGCCGACACTCCTCCATGTTGCCGTGGAATCGTAGACAACGCAAAATAAATTTACCACGTTGTAAGACAATGCCTCTGTGCCTAAAAGAAAGCGTAGAGCAAAGCCTCGCTAATATAAATTCTTACGAAAGTTCGGGCTTTTTTTGTGTTACGTGAAATCGTTTTATTTATTTTTTACGACCCGCAGTAGCGTTACTTTACAGCGTAACTTGTTTTCGGGGCTTGTACAGAGAACGTCGAAAGATGGATATTTCAGTTCACCGTTATGATCTCCTTTACCGCCAAACGTTAGTTGGTTCTGAAATGCACGACCGACGCATTAACAATCACAAGGCAGGATTGCAAAGAGGAAAAAGAAATACGGAGATATAATAAGAAAGGGGGACTCTTTCAGATCGTATACATCAATAGGGTGATACATGTCGCTCCGCGAAAATCGGATTACATGGTCGCGAGTAGGTTTTGCATAGTTCGAATGGCGGGATGCTCCGCAGACAAATGGTTTTCCTCTTTGAACTGGGGTGGTGGCTGCTGCCATCTGAGTGTCGTCGGCGTCTTGAGCGCCAGTCGAGACAGCCGCCTGCGCTGTCTCGATGTACCCGCTGTCTCGGTGCGACGGCGGCAGCCCTCCCCTTGACGCCGTTCGACTGCGCGACAGCATAGAAAACTCGGTGCATTGGTGATTCCTGCGACGCAAAATGCCCACACCGCTAGGAAATGGTTTGCACTGTAGACGTGTAGTCTGATACAAAGGAGCGGAGTGAAATGCTTTAGAGCGCAGCTCTTAGGCGCCCGTTTCCGGCTTGAGCGGCGTCGCCGTCGCCGTCGGCGTCGCCGTCGGCGTCGCCGTCGGCGTAACCGCGCGGTGCATGATGGGTAAATTTCCCGCTAAATTTAGCGGAAAATTTTCCCGCTAAATCTAGCGGAAAATTTTCCTCGCTAAATCTAGCGGAAAATTTTTCCCGCTAAATCTAGCGGGAAATTTTCCCCGCTAAATCTAGCGGAAAATTTTCCCCGCTAAATCTAGCGGGAAATTTTCCCGCTAAATCTAGCGGAAAATTTTTTCCGCTAAATCTAGCGGGAAATTTTCTCCGCTAAATCTAGCGGAAGATTTTCCCCGCTAAATCTAGCGGAAAATTTTCCCCGCTAAATCTAGCGGAAAATTTTTCCCGCTAAATCTAGCGGGAAATTTTCCCCACTAAATCTAGCGGAAAATTTTCCCCGCTAAATCTAGCGGAAAATTTTCCCCGCTAAATCTAGCGGGAAATTTTCTCCGCTAAATCTAGCGGAAATTTTTCCCCGCTAAATCTAGCGGGAAATTTTCCCGCTAAATTTAGCGGAAAATTTTCCCCGCTAAATTTAGCGGGGAAAATTCCCCCCCTCCTCGAGGTCACGTGACCCCAGGCCACGTGACCCCCTCTCCGAGGTCACGTGACCCCCTGCCCCCGTGCCTTCCCCTCCTCCTCAAGAGCTGCGCTCTAATTCGGCGTTACAGGGAGTTGTAAACGGCTTTCACTTTTTTCACAGGAAAGTGGTGGGGCGCTGGAGTTTATAGGGATAATCAGAGCAGTCGTTGATTGCAAATAGTATGCAAATTCAATAACCCTGACGCGCGGCGAAGTTACTATTATTTAGCTTAAATTATTTTGTGTGATTGTGGATCAGCTCGCGATACTCTCTACGAGCATCGTGAGCACCACGCTGCGCCAGTTGGAAAGCGAGCTGGTCGCCCGATCACAAAATGTCAATTGATAAAAATATTACCAAATTTGCCGTGTGGCGTGGGTGTTATGCAAGAATTCAGTGACTCGATTATTTACAATATGATTGTTATTGTCACTAGTCTTGCCGTGTCTGCGTTAACTTCGCCTAACTGATGACTACTGTGATCCGTTTTGTCATCTCCCGTTTCTAGAAAACATGTATCCCTGCAGCAGTAATTGCACCACACAGTGATTCCCGCTTAAATAACCCCGTATTTCTCGAGTATTCTTATGCGAGTATCTGTTGCCGATTCATTCCGGCAATTTAGCGGCGTAATATTTTGTCCGCGTGATGAATTGTTTTGCCAGACCGGTCGCTGCGCTAAGCCTTTCCTTTAGATAATAACACACGCTTGTGCGAGTAAAAGCTCGTTGTTTCAACGGTCCTTCAGCGCGCGTTGCCTCCGCTTCAGCGCTCGAACACGGCTCTCGACGACCTCTTCTCTCTGACATGCGCTAAGGCATTGTAGCCAGGGGGGTGTTGGTTGTAGTCTGCCCTTGCCATGGCAAATTGGGAACGACGGTTCATTCGGTGATAGCAGGGGCCCTAATCTGGACACTTGGCGAAAAAGTCGGCAAGAAATTCGGTGGCTACGATTGGCCAGCGCCTAGGTCAAGTGCGGCGTTGGCCAATCACAGCCGCCAGATTTCTCACTGACGTTTTCGCCAACTGTCCAGCTTAGGGCCCCAGGTCTATGTTCGTTTGCTGTCACCAACTGAACCAATCCCGCACAGTCAATGCGTCTTAAGTGTCTTCGGCAAGTTTTTTCTTGCGTTATTGGTTTGGGCTAAGATAGCCAACACACCAAGACAACGAGCGCCGTGACGAAGCACTTTTTGCGCCGCTGCTTGATTGGCTACGTCGGATCGGCGTTGACTGCGGTCGGACTTAAGGTGAAAGGAAAATGGATCCGTAGTGCTTAGTTTTCCGCCTCACCTAGCGAGGTGTATGCATGGGAACATATTGGACACAAGTGCTGCGTCAGCATTTGTCTAGAACTCGCCTTTAGTGAGAAAGGCCACAAGACACAGCTGGACGCTTACAGAGTACCTGCGTCCTATCTCTACCCCGAACTGGCCTGCGGTAAACAAACTGGATCCTGGGAAAGTAGCGCCAAGCTCCCCGTAACGTCGCCATCTTGGTTCACGGAATGCGCAGTTCCTCTTCTATCTCTCTACTCTTGGTGAGCCGAAATTCGCTGGTGACGGTTAACTATATAGAGACATGTCTTCTTCACCGATATTTTGCTATCCACGCACTGGTGAAAACAGCATAAATGTACCACCACCACATGCCGCGACAGTGCTTGGAGGCATTGAACAATAAGTTTTCTGTCTCGAAGTACGTAAGAAATGCTATATAATTCTAAGATTTCAGTGGAGATAAGTATGATGGACACATTGAATGGACGCACAGTTCCAAAAACGCTTATATAGGGCGTATTCACTGGACGCCATAATTGACGGCGATGTATAGAGAGAGTGCTCAGAATGAGCTCACATTATCAGGCTGCTAAGACCGGTAATCGCGATGGTGCTGAATGTATGCTGCAAAAGAACTCTAGAAGCTTATCCTCAGCATGCGCTGAGCAGTCGCGCACGCAGCTATGACCACCAGTGAATACTTCCAACAGGCCTGTTTCTTTCGGCCGGGGGCGCTGTAGCGTCCGGAAGGCGCGGCCATAAAAGAGACTTACCCGGTGGTGCTCGCGAGACGCGACCATTTAATACTAACGTGAAACCGCGTCCTTGAGTCCCATCACGCACGATCCTCGGGCGTTAACTAGCGTCTGTCAGCGTGGCTCTGCATCCGTCCACAAGCAACAACAGAGTCTCTGAAGAGATGCAATGTGACGCTTAATAGGAACGTGACCTTAAAATATGCGAATTGGGTCGACAGGTGCGCTGCTAAGAACTTCAAAAATCTGGTATATTGGCGAGGAAGGCCCTCAGTACGATGATGCTCCATACCGATTTTGGCGCGACTGGTCCAGGCGACCCTTTTGAAGGTTCTTAAATTTGAATGGACCGAAATGGCGATTGCCATTGCAACTGAGAACGATTAGCAAATCATTTCTGCGTGTTATTGTCGTCTGTATGTTAGTATTTATTTGAGTGACGCTAGCAGGCAAACGAAGGAAATCGCGCTGCTTTCCCATTGATCCAGTGGCTTTAGCCGACAGTAGGTGACGTGGAAACTTTAGCGCTACGACCTCCTATCTAAGTGATATTGGCAGTGCTTTTTTCACTGACTCTCTACTCACTCTTCGAACGCGTTCGATTGCCGAAATCCGGCGTCCGGCGTTTTGCGTTCGCATTCGAACGTATTCAAGCACAGAGTAGAGATAAAGGCAGCTGGCATTGCGTCTACCCCCGAATCATTGCAACCAGAGCTCGGCTTTCTGACGCCCCCGCGCTCTCGTCTCCTCCTCTCCGCCAGTTTCTCGCCGCATAACTCACGTCGGAAAGGTAAAGGCCAGGCGAAAGAAGCAAAACTGTTTTCTTTCAATCGTTGAGTTTGCTTTCGTTTTTTTTTCTATTCTTTTCTAACAATAAAGAGCAACTCCTACCTTGCTAGATGTTGCACGGAAACATTAACCCGAGTGTAACACAACGAGCTTTCAGAGACTGGTTTGAACAGAGAGCAGAGCCGTGTGTGTCTGTCTCATGAACTAGGTCTGGAAGCTTCTTTGTGTGCGGTATAAACAATGCTCTTCACAATTGCTCGTGGCACCTGCTCTGTTTCTCTTTCAACGTTTATGGTTAAACTCGGCTCAGAGCTTTCGGAATTGCTCCGAACGTCTTTCGGTACCTGCTCGAGCGGCGGTTTGCCACATTTCTTGCAGACTTTTGTTTTGAGACATGCACATTTGCTTGCACATTCCCGGCGAAATTGTGCCTGGGAATCGTTATACCTTCCCGCGGTGCGAAAATGGAGATGCCAGGAAACGAAATACCCCTTGGAAAGCAACAGCGCTACAGAAAGAGCTTGGAAGAAGCGTAGGTCTGGAAGATCTCAAACCTCGGCGCGTTATATTTTAATTCTTTTATTCTGGTGTCCATGACGGTGAGGACTTATAGTTCGTTCACGATGTCTCGCGCAATCGTGTCACTTTTTGTTTTGGTTATCTCTTTATTCTACGATTGTTTGATAATAGTTTTGTGGCTTTATGTTTCTACGTTCGAAAAAAAGTACGGTTCATGTTTGTGCATAAGTTTCTGTGTTCTTATTAGGGATGTCGCGAACCGACTTAGGTTCGATTTCGAAAGGTTTCGATATTTTCGAAGCGAACTGAGGTTCTGCATTCGAAAATTTCGATATTTTCGTACCGATCAAGGTTCGAATTCGAAAAATTCGCAGCTTTCGATCACAGTAGAGTTTCGAATTCGAAAAGTTCGAAGCTTTCACGGTTTCTAAAATTTCGGGTTCGAATATTTCAGATATTCTTTTACTTGAGGTTCGATGAATTCGAAGATTTCGAATTTCCTAATTTAAAAATTCGAGATATTGGAAAAATCGAAACTCTTGGAATCTGAAGTTCGAAAAATTCGAAGATTTCGAAATTTTGGATATAAAATTCGAATAATTCGAGCACTTCGAATTTTTATAGACATAAAGTTCGAAAACTTCAAAGATTTCGATTTATTTCTACATAAAGCTCGAAAAGATCGAAGGTTTCGATTCTTCTTTAAAGCTAATTTCGAAACAAAAACACCTTCGAAGATTTTGAGTCTTTTTTTAAGTCCAAGTTTTCAAAGTTTGAAGTCCGTTTTTTATGTTCCTCCACAGTTTCAGTTTGAAATAACGTTTTCACGACTCACTTGGTTTTCACGAAATCAGGTTTAGAAAAGTTAGAGTGTGATATTTAGACTTCGCGAAGTTGGTCAGGCAATTAAATGAGACGACGAGTGTCCCGGATGTACTGGAATATTTGAACATTTGCCAGTGCAGAGTGACGTGTGACCATAGATCAGTAATTTTAACCGCCAGCCCAGGGGGGTCTTTAGCGTGCATAGCGCAGTAGTGATCACACGAACGCACTGTTTTACGATACTCATCCTGTTCGAAACGGCCAGGGGTGGGCAGGATGTTGATGCTCAGAAAACCTTGAAGCGACCTGGCAAACTACATCCCCACCCCTTGCACGCTGGTAGTAATCCGATCGAACGCCGCCCGAGTGACGCTGGCATATGGTGTTAAGTTTGTAATTGTCCTGAGGTTTATTTTCCGGGACGGAGGAAACGCCCCGCCAAAAGCAGAGAAGCCGACACAACTCGAGGTCGAGGAGCGTTCTATCGGAAGAGGAAAACGGGAACCCCCCCCCCCCCTCCTTCCAGATATTTCGGACTGTGGTCGAGCTTATTTTAATCTGACTTTATTTATGTATATGTATAGGTACTGTCGCTCTTCAGTGTCTTCACTGCATAAAAGATCGCGTAGTAGATGGGCTTTGTCGGAGACCTGTTGTCAGAAGGCACTACTTGTCACATGCTTAGAGGTTCGTGTTCAAAGCTATGTCTTTTCTACCTAAATAACTGTGCCATTGGTAAACGAAAAATAAACATAACAATAAATGCGGGGATAAAAAGCTGGAGAAAAAAAAGAAACTATAAAGATTTCGCCGGAAGTGTTTTATTCTTGCATATTCAGAATCTGCAAAACTTCGAAACAAGTTTCTCCTAACAAAATGTGTACAGGCTAAAAGAAACACTTCCCAAAAACGTGAAGCAAAAAAAACAAGTTTTTTTTTTTTATGATGTGCTAAACTTGACCAATATTAGAAATCTTCCCCATGAGTTAATTTATTTCTCAACGTGAAAAGCAATAAATACATTATTTTGTACTCTGCAGATGGCAATTATATGTACTGTATGTGGTGTTAATTTAAATGAGATACCTCGAACAACTTAGACGCAAAAATACCAAGTTTAGGGCATAATTGCCTGTAGATACATGATTGGACATTTCTTTCAAAACTCATCATGAATAACAATAATTACATCTTAAGACGACGCTTACCTAGGCTATACTCAGATCATTCTTAAAAGTTTAACATCTCTACCGTAAATAGCTTCGGCTTTGGCGCGCTTCAAATATGGCACTAACGACAATCGTAAAAAACCCGTCGTCCTTCCTAGCCCATTCGGGTATTGATTTCTTTAAAACTGAACCTGCCAGAAAATCGTAATAAACGGCATTGTCTTTCGTAAGGAACGCAGTGCCGCATGTAAAAATTCGAGAAAAAAAATTACAAATGTACTTTACACTTGAATTCAAATGAAACCGTCCGCCGGTCTTTCGAAGTTCCACAAACGTCGAACTTTTACCCTAAAACTTCAAAGTTCGTCGAACTTTTAATTTTTCAGGAGCGAAAGTTCGAAAATTTTCTAATTCTTTTGATAAATAAGTTCAAAAGTTCGAAAGTTATCGAACTCCTTAGCATAGGAAGTTCGAAAGTTCGAAAAGCCTCGAACTTTTTAGTGCAAGAAAAATCGAAAGTTCAAAAATCATCGAATTCGTTGGTCAATCAAGGTCGAAAGTTCGACGAGCATCGAAGTTGCAGCGTAATAAGTTCGAAAGTTAGAAAAGGATCGAACTTTTCTAGCGTAATAAGTTCGACGGTTCGAAAAGCGTCGAACTTCTTAGGTAAACAAGTTCGAAAATTCGACTTCCGTCGAATTTTACAATATAGAAAGTCTCGAAAATTCGAAATGTTCAAACCTTTCGAACCGCTTGATCTGATCGTCGAAACTTCGGTACGAAAAAAGTTCGCGGCATCCCTAGTTCTTATTCATAAATTTCACTGCCGGACACGTGGGCAATAACACTCGTTTGGTGTTGTGGGTGTTTTGGCTGTCGTCGTTTATTATGTATAGAATAAGGGTTAGAAAAAATGTGATTAAAATGTAAGCTTATCGAAACTGTAATTTGCCGTGGGTTTACAGCGAATACTATTGCTCGCATACCGTAATTTTACGTTCTTATGGTTTCCAGTCAAAGTCACAGACTTTGGTTACTAGGTAATTATTAAAAGCGACTGATTAAACACTGCTACATACCAATAACAGATTGTTCCAATGGTTCGAAATATGAATCCTCATTGTGGAGGTTCATTAATTTACTTTGTTTAGACAAAAACAAAAAACAAAAAAACAGGGTGTTTTTCTTTAAAGTTTTACAGATTTGTTTAAAAAAAGAAGTGAAAGTTACACTTAAGCGGTTTGTGCAGGTGAGTTATACGGCCAGGGGGACATTATGTGAGTGGCTAACTTTTGCGATAAGTCGGCTAATTAGTTGAAGTTTGTTCATTAACTTTTTTAAATATTGAAAATACAGATGTGGTTTCAATTAGAAAATTACTGAGCGTCATCGAAAACCACTAAATCAACTATTTTTAGAACGACTTAGGCTCGTGGGAAAACTCGGGGGCGCGCCGAAGTCGAGACTCGCGAAACAGGCGCAGAGCTAGCAGTGGTGGAACGCGATATTGATCGAATCATCCGCGTTCCGCCACTGCTAGCTTTGCGCCTGCTTCACAAATGGTAAATTTTGCGCGCACCTGAGGTTCCCACGAGCCTCAAGTCGTTCTAAAAAGAGTTGATTAATTGATTTTCGATGACGCTCAGGAAGTTTCTAATTGGAACTATATGTCTATTTTCACTGATTAGAAAAAAATCCGACTTATCGCAAAGATTAGCCACCGACATATTGTCCCCTGGACGTATAACTCAATTGAGCAAACCACGTAGGTGTAACTTTCACGAATTTTTTGAGCAAATCTGTAAACCTTAAAAAACACACTGTATATTACCATTTTCAAAAGCAACACGTAGTATCTTTCTAACTGAAGAATATATTTACAGCATTACAAGCTCTGTACTATCTTGCATATATTCTGATCACTATGCTGAAACTCACAATCGACATGCCCTCAGGCAATTTGAGATGCTAGTAAACTTTAATTGAAAAGTATTTCAAAAGTTATGTGTATCACATGCTTTTATATTACATGTTATGAAAGCTGGTCATATGTGTCTACATTTGTTACTGGGACGATCAATGATTTTATAAGATTTGATTAACATCGTTGATACAAATGTATTTCTTAAGACGCTAGTAGCCTGAACACCAATAACGCTCTCCGGGTCGGCAAAAACTCCGATGCTTTTCTGCTCCCTTTGTTGCAATCATAAACTTTTCGACAAATAAAAAACAAAGCAAAAAATCAACAATTGTACTTACATTACGAAGAAGGCTGTTTGTTACTATTAGATTCTTAAACTCTATTTGAAATCAATCAGCGTGTAATGCACAGTCGATTAAAGCCTGGCCTAATACCAGCTCTTGAGACAAGCGTTTTTTTTTTTTACCTTTTTCAGTGTAACATTAAATGAGCACAATTCTCACCACCTTCATTTTTAAAAAAAATCATTTTTATAGAGTGCAAGTATCCGTTCTTTGAGGTTGCTTTAAAATTCTCAACTCCGAGTTTTTCAGCGTTGCCTAATTTTTGATTCATTTCGGACCAAGCGAGTAACTGGCCACCTAAACCGAGATTAAAATAAGAGAAATTTCGACGCAGGAAGAACTCGCCCAATTCATTCCGAAAAATTCATTTTTAAACACGCCAGCGCAAGTACGGCCATACAGGACAGCACCTGGCACGCCTAATTTCAATTCTAAGGAAGCCGTTCCGTCTGCTTGAGGGCGCCACCGTTTCGCATATTTCATTCATGGCGGTCGAGAATGTGGTTCTTGTACGCTTTTTAGTGGGCGTTTTTTGTCGCGTTCTAAAGAATTGCAGCCCCTGTGGAGAAAAAATGGACAAGTTCTATAGCTTCCACCACATATTGGTTGAAAATCGCAAAAAGAGATTGTAAATGTTTAATACTGACCGAGAATTCTTTGGAGCCGCCGACTGCGGCATGCTCGCCACATGTTGGGAAATAATAGATGGCGCGCGGTACCGTTCGCCGGTTTATTTAAGAGTGCGTTGAGTAAGTTGATTTAATAAAAAACTACTTTGAACTTGGAGTAAGTAGGAGCCTCGATATTAAATATTGAAGAGTGATTCTATTTTCACCCTTTTACTATCGAAGGAAGCCGTAGGTTTTCTTCGAAAACTGACATGAAGTATTCTTCAGCAAACTAAAAGTTATATTTGAAGGAGACCCATCCTTCTGAAGCTCCAAATAAAGTGGTTGCAGTCACGTTTGCATATTTTAGAAGTCCCTCCTTAATTTATTTTTATCTGCAAACGAAGGAAAATACGACTTTGTGAATAGTCAAAATGCAAAGTACAAAAATACTGGTTAGAACTTACAAGACCGTCTTAGATAAAGTCTTTGTTCTGAGTTTTACTTTATACCAAGCGTCTGAAGCCAAGGTTCGGTAGAAACATGGGCAATTTGGTTTCAATTACGAATGGACGAAAGCCAACATAAATTTTACATAGGTCCAAAGAATAAGGTGCAGGGTTTTCTAATTAAACTTTCACGATTAGAAACAAATAGCACGTTTAGGGTTAGCATTACTGAGCTTGGCCGGACATGCATGGGAATTTTCAACACTTCGTGATTGAAATCAATGTTCTTTTATTTGAGCATTGTTTAAAATTACAAAACGACGTCATGCTAAGTTTCGTTAAAGTTCCGCGGTTTACATGCATCTGCAATAGCTTTTGATATTGATTGAACGTGTTTGGCACTGGAAAAATCTGTCTAAGGTGTGTTACTTAGATTGTAAAGCATCGTGACTCACGACAGCACGACAGAGAAATACCAAACTTGTCCCAATTTTCGGAATCCTAGGGACTCACCTAGGCCTAATAAGGTATTGTTCCGTGTTGAAAATCAAGAAGAAAAAAAAAGGAAGCGAATAATGAGGTCGAAGTAGAAAGTTTAGGGCAGTTGGTGACTGAGATGTTAAAAGGCTTGAGAATTATTAAACTTCACGTCGCCTGTTGACATCATCTTTTTTAAACGAGAAGGACCCTCGACACTCCGAGGCGTAAGTCAAATCCAAAGTACTTTTTGACGTTTCTGTGGCTGTGTTTCATGTTAACTATTTAATTGTTAAAGTGCCAGACGTTCATTTATTTATTAAATCTAAAGGAAGCCACTATGTAGAGAGAACAAAAAAAGTCAACAAAGCAAACAAACACTCATGAACATTCAGTAAAACGAGTGAGCAGTTTAGTCCACGGCGCCCATTCTAACGAAGAAAAGTTAAGCAATTGCACATGGAAATGTAGCAAAACAGATCATACTCGTCAAGCTGCGGTGCAAGTCGTTCCACACGCATACCGTGCGCGAAAAAAAGAACCCTTAAAAACGTATTTTCTGCAACAAAACTCACCAATGTTTCTCAGGCGTCAGAAAATCTTCATCAGATTTGTGACATCTTATCAATGAATTTTCAAAGCGTGGTGTTTTGTAGCCTAAAGCACATCGACTTAACTTTAGGTTTCTTTTCTTAGTGCCTTGTGTATACTCTTTAGAATGATAGGTAAAGTGGTCTGAGACCCGTTCACACAGTATCGTTGGACAACGTGTTGGTATGTTTCAAAGGATGACGTTTCTTTTCGGTTGCTGGTAACGTGAAGAGGTGGGGTTCTGCCGGGCACTGTTAATTTACTAGTAAGGAAATGAAGGTAAAAGAAGTACCAGAGGAAAGAAGGGAAGCGTCATTTCGACCAAGCGGTCCTGAAAAATACCGTTTGGTCGAAGCGTCGTTCCCCTCCTTTCTTTTGGCATTCTCTTTGCCTTCATATACATACTTCTAACGTCTGTGGCTTGCATCGCTTGGTTGACCCCGTTAACACGCAGTTGTACCTCCACAGAAATTGCAGCTACGTTTTCAAACGTTGCTGAACTCTACCATGTGAAGGGGCCTTAAAATAACACTGAACTTGACGATATTTTGTTTAGAGTTTCTTTAGAACATTTATATCAAAAAATAAATTCATCCTGAAGAAAGGCCGAAACTTGATTTAATTTGGAAGACATATGTTGAGTTAGGAGCGACCCCGAGACATGTTTTGTATATGGGTATTTATACCTGTTTTGTATATATACCTCAACCGTAAAACAATATTTTGAAGTCTCCCAAATGAGCATCCCGACGTATACATCACGCTTTCTAGTGTTTCTTTTTTGAGGCCGGGGAGAGGGGGGGGGGGGGGTTGAATACAGTGTTTGATATACTCGTCTTCTGTAGGCGACATGGATGGGCATCGTACCGGTGTGCGTTGCTGTATCACTGCTGCGTGATTTTTTGTCAGCAGCGAAGACAGCAGCCGATCATTGCGTCTGCCTCTCCTCCAGTTGTCTAAAGATACGTATACAACACAATTTATCCAGGTACTTTAAGACATTTCTTGGGGAGTTCAGTGTTGCTGTCATCGAAATTATAGCTAAGTTTCCGCGCTTTCGAAGTTTGTTCTTTCATTTGATATTTTAAACAATTTTTAACCTTATTTTTCTTATTTTTTCAAGGTAATTCGGTTTTTTTCGGTATATATTATTGGTGACGGACGAAAAATAGGAGTTTAGGTTAGAGAAAATAGAAGGCTGGCATTGTATTTAGCAAACTCGAAGGAACATATGCGCGACCTGCACACACGCGAAAAGGTTTTGTTCCGATCAGAGATGGAAAAAAGTGTTAAGGTTTGAAAGAAAGAAGTGGACTTACGGGCAGTTTACACTTTAGGGTGTGCAGTATGCGAGTGAATGCAAAATATGCCTTTAGGTAAATATTAAAGCATGAGATGCTTTTCAACGTAACCCATCCCCCCCCTCCCAATCCCAAAATCTTGTCTGTCCATGCTTTTCCCGCGAACTTAAGCGGGGAAAGTGACGTCACTTCACGTGAACACCAACTCCGTCTCCCCGCTAAATTTAGAGGAAAATTGAGGACAGGTGACTGACATCGCGAGACCCACAGCCAAATTCAGTTTTCCCCATTAATTTAACCGGAAACTTCACGTCACCTGATTCATTTACCAATTAAAATTTATCGCTCAATTTGGCGGTTGTTAAATACTCCCCGGGTCCATTTCTACGGCCAGGAAAAAACACATAACGCAACTGTAACTGATGATGGTTTTAGGTTTTTCGAGCTTTTGAACATTGTTCCCCTGACAAATGGTCGACGATGGGCTCAGATGTGTTGGGTGACAGTTTACAAATTGCGCAGCTTTCGTCGCCACTGTCTTATGTAAGAAAGTTCTTTTGACGTTACTCTCGTTTTTGTTTCCGGCGGAAGAACTAACACCTCATGTCCTCTGGGATTCGTGAGCGTTCAATTGCTGTTGCGGCCGCAGTTTTCCGTAATTGCAATGTTCCAATCCTAATCGTCAACACCGCCCACATCCCAGTACACCTACCTTCGTACTCAATGACTTCGATAAATTCATTTTGAAAGTCTTCGTCACTTCGCGCCTTTTCCACCTTGCATTTTAATGCAAAAGCATTACCTGTGCCATGGAGCGAACCGACGTCATCAGCTTTTGAAGCCGCGCCAAACGACACCTAAACTGAAGCCCCGTTTGAATAGATAGACTCCCATTGGCTGGCGCGCGTCATAGTTTCAGGAGCAAGGCTCCAAAGGCTCTCGCGCGGCGTAGTTCCAAGAGGCGCCACAAGTGAAGCCCTCTTCATGGCGGCGCAACGCACACAGAGGCCCGGCCTCCGGTAAGAGTTGCCGGCCTGGCCGCACAGCCCGCTCGGGCAAACCCGGGAGAGGTTGCACGGCCGAGCTCAGCGCGGAGCGGCCACGTCAAGAGAGCGCGCGCTCGGCCGTCGGCCGCTACCTCGGCAGTAGCGAAACGTGGCTGTCCATGCCACTACACCCCAGACGAACTAAGGGAGCGGAAGAACGACATTAATGCTTTCGCATTCTCAACTCATAAGTGCATAGGTGTCCCGGGACTTTTTAGAGCGCAGCTCTTAGGCGCCCGTTTCGGGCTTGAGCGGCGTCGGCGTCGGCATCGTCGTCGCCGTCGCCGTCGGCGTAACCGCCCGAGGTCACGTGACCCCCAGGTCACGTGACCCCCTCCCCGAGGTCACGTGACCCCCAGGTCACGTGGTCCCCAGGTCACGTGACCCCTGGTCACGTGACCCCAAAGGTCACGTGATGATGATGACGATGACGATGCGGATGCCGATGACGTCATCTGTGACGTCACTGACGACGTCATCGGCATCCGCATCGTCATCGTCAACATCACTGATGCCGTCATCAGTGACGTCACTGATGACGTCATTGGCATCCGCATCGTCATCATCATTGATGACGTCATCAGTGACGTCAAGTGACCCCCTGAGGCCATGTGACCCCCTTCCCCCAAGGTCACTTGCCCCCCCCTACCCTCCCCTCCTCCTCCTCAAGAGCTGCGCTCTAATTCGGCGTTACAGGGAGTTGTAAACGGCTTTCACTTTTTTTTATCTGTCTATTATCAACTGTTGAAGATTCACCAGCAGGAAAATGAATGTAAGCTGATTTTACATCACGAGACCTGTATATCGATTTAGTTTTTAAGCTAGATTTAGTGGCAAGATTGATGTAACGTGACCGGACGACATGCAACGGGGTTGAGAGGTTTAGAACGATAAACTGGCATCGTGTTCACCAGGCAAAAGCGACCACCTCCCTCCCTCCTGTCCATCATGTACAATTGGGACCAGTAGACACGTGACCGTATCATATCCAGAGGCTTTTACGCAATACTGAGCCAAGAATTTCTTTCGATCGCTGTAAAACTTCGTGATAAACTATTTTGCCATACTGTTGGCCTCAGAGATCAGTGTCTAGCTCCGAAGAAAACCCAAAATACAGCACCGCGGCTGACGGCATCTAACGGAGCCATTGCGAAGCTGCCCGTGTTTTTGTCGTAAAAGCATATTTTGGACTTAAAAGAAACGAAACAACTCATCTCGTTGGTACTGTTATTAAAGGTCAATAAGCAGTTGTCTGTGCGCGGTATTTGTTATAATCTAGACGTAAATCTTTAAGGTCCCATGACTAATGGTCAAAAATGCGCTACATCGCGGCGGCCGGGGGGGGGGGGGTCACTTTCAGCTGCCAGTTTATTGTTCCTAGCCCGTCTACATCGTTGACGACACGTCACCAATACACTGTTTAGTTTCCCGCTAAATTAAGCGGAAAAATTGTTGTGACGTGCCCTTCGTACAGGGTAGTCTTCTCTGCTAGATATAGCAAGTAAATTCACACACACATATATTAGCTGTACTGCATTTCATGCATTATATGTCTTTAAAAGAAAAGGATCGTTGTCAACTTTTTCTTCCAATAGAGCTAGGAATTTTTTTTTCTTATTTGATTAAAATTCCAATTCGAAATTTTCTGGTCTTGCCCAATTTCGATAAGACCGGTTCATGGATCAAAGTTCGGGGTTTATGCGTAGTTACCAAAAACACTAAGCTCTACTTCAGACCAAACGAAATGCACCGTCAGCACTAGTCTGAGAGTAGTGCCGCAGTTGCGCTTTGCCGTGTCTGCCAAGCGTTTAGGTTTATGCACTGAGCAGTACAATTATCTGATCAGGGGGCCACTCACTCATGTATGTTATACCCAATCTGAGCAGAACCCAAAGAAATTAAGAACACTGCCATTTTTAATCCCATGAATTCATTTTATGAATGGTCACCCATACGCCGTTCACTTGAATCTCTGACCTTTAATGCGTCATTAATATCTTTACTTCAATCCACAACCTGTAGTCCTACCTAGTAGCGAGACGAGGGCGGCACAACAGAGGAGAAACGAAAGAAAGTATTTTATGTTGCTGTTTTTTTGCTTACTTTTTCGTTCATGTTTGAAGGGGTTATTTCTAATCAGAGAGTTAAGGCGTCAGGCGTAACTTGTCATCTCTTGTATTTACCAGACGAGGTAATTAACGCAGCATTTTTCATCAGCCGAATTCTAGAGAAGCCCACCTTCGAAAATTGTAACCAACGGTTATGACGTCACGTGATGCTATGGAGTCACATGGCACCGTGATGTCATGGCCCAACGTGAAGTCATTCGGCACCATGACGGCGTGTCACTTAACAGTCATCTTACCTCATAATGTCACAACACATAGCATGTTCCCAGCTCAATCACAGCATGTTCTGCAGTTCCAGGTAGTTGTTATCACGATCAAGCTATACTCATAGTCAAATAAAAATGGAAGTTTGGCGAAGTGCTCATGCGCTGCGCAAAATTGTTCTTGCGAAATTTGCTTGTCGCGGGTAGAAACAATGCTTTTAGCGTTTGAAACCCGTTCGTCTTGATAAAATAACGTAAACCTAATCAAGTTACACTACAGATACCTCGATTCAATAGACAATGGGGAACTGTTGTGACGTTCCGCGAGAGGCTCAACTTTTTAATGCGAATAGCATTCTTTGGATACTTCACGCACTTTTCGTCTATCTATGTATCTATCTGGCTATCTAACCTCTTACGCCGCGGGTCGATAAATAAATAAAAAAGACCGGCGCCGGCTGGGATTCGAACCGTTGACCCTTTGATCAGCAGGCAGACGCGCTAACCACAGAGCTATGAAGGCAGTCATTCAACGCACTCTAAACACTTGTTTATATCTTTACCATAGGACGCGCTTTACAGCGCTGTCACAGCTACCGGTGCGCGCGCGTTCCATGCACGAGGGCTAGTTCACCCTCTCCCGCGCTCACCCTCTCCTTCTAGCTCACCCTCTCCCGCGCTCGGGAGAGGGTGATGTAGCGGCCGTGCTCAGCCTCACGAGAGCGGAATGAGCCCTCGTGCATGGAACGCGCGCGCACCGGTAGCTGTGACAGCGCTGTAAAGCGCGTCCTATGGTAAAGATATAAACAACCGTTTAGAGTACCGTTGGTTGAGACTAGCTGAGACGCCAGAAAGTCTGGTCGGTACCATTTTGAGTGTTTGTGCGTATGGCGCGTGCTTTGCTCGCCTTCCTAAGTGACACAAACGCACGTGCTGGGCTGCGGAGATCGTGCGCAGGGCTGTGAAAGTGTCAACAAATTTAGAATCGCCTCAAGAGTGGGCTGGCGTATCTAGAGTGTGCCGGCCACCTGACGAACGCGCATAACTCCGCACCGTTTGATGCTATTCGCATTAACGTAGATAATCATTCCCAAAGGATGGGTTCTGCTGATTTTTTAACTACAGTTCTTGAGGTGCATACTATTATAATGTAATGTTTCTTTTATAATGCCTTCAAACTTTTCTTTCCTTTTTTTACATGGAGTGGTGACAAAATGGCAGCTGCACGGTGCCACTCGCGTCATGAAAAGTTCCTGCTGTCCGATGCAGGCCTCTACGTCGTTCGCGGTATGCAAGCGCCTTTTCTCGCCATTCTTTAAAAGTCAGAAAGGCTCCTAAATTTCCTCAATGTCGTGTAATCCCTTTTTTAAGCTTCAGTATTAAAGGCCTATACCTATTACCAACCAACAAAAGGCGCAAGAATGTATATGTAACGCACCGTTACACCTACTGTCGATTCAGGCCGCTGCCTTGCGATGCAAGAAGAAGAAATCAACCACATGCTGCAATCTAAAAAGTAAACCAAATCAGACAAATATTTTCACACAGCGTTGAAAATATTTTCGCTTCCTTCCCGCTTCCATCTCAATATTTTGCGTTGAGCACAATGCTGCTTTTGCCACACTCAATCATAAAAAAGTAAGAAAAGCATGCTTTTTTTTTCAAATCTACCTTGTCAAACAAAGCGCTGAAACTGACAGCTGGTCTAAGAATGACACCAAATATCGATTTTCACAACACAAAGAAAGGATCGTTTCCTTGAAGATTAGAGAAAGCTTAAGCACAATACACACAAAAAAAGATTTGGTCATACCGAGATTCCTTTCCTTTCCAACTGTTTTCAGAATATCTGGTAAATGTAAGCGCACGTATAAAATATTTAGAAGATGAATGGAAGAAATCTTTTTCGAGTTTCAATCCTTACCAAACCAAACAGGGTATGGAGTAGGGAATAAAATAAATATCCCACACCTTGTTTGGGAAAAGTAACAAGGGAGCCTTCTTTTTTTATTTTTATGTGGGGGAGACATTGCTCGGCGTGAAAGTGATTTGTATTTTGTATTTCCTCCTGGGGAAGGTTAAATTGATGTCGTAAGTGCACACGAATAAAACCTGTAAATTCTCGACCAAAAGGCAAGAAAAACAAGAGTCTACGTTCAACTGCTGAGAAAAATGGCAAAGAAAATAACAAGAAACCTAAAGAAATGATAAACCTTGTTACCAAAACCTATTTTATAAGAGAACACAAAATGCAGAGATAGTCACTCGATCGGACGACTTTAAGCTCGAAATGAGCCTTGCGAAGGGAAAATGCTGTCAGTTACACGACGCAGCGTCTCCCGCTGAACACTTCATCATATTTTCAGAATATAGATACAACCTGAATTGGGACGGAGACATCATTTTTCATTGTCAGACTTGTCAGCCGCGACGGACGTTTTTCTCTTAACGCCTTTCGTCCAGGACCGAGAAATTGAATGGCGGGAGAGGCGAGACGCGTCTTGGCAGGGACGTGCAAGGGAACTTCACTTTTATTCATTTAGTTGTTGTCTTTTTCTTTTTTTAGGGGGATTAAACTGTTGCATATTCTCTTAATGTCCACGATGTGAAATTTCTAAGAAAAATACAAAACAACATTGTATTTTATTTTTCTATCGTTATTTCATCGGGAGAGTTTTTTTCTTTTTAATCTTGCCGCTGTCAGAAGATTGATAACGTTTGAATAAGAAACAAACAGTTTTTGCTCTATTAGTTTACTGTAAAGGCGTGTGGTAAAATTATGAGAAGGGGCAGCTACTTACTAAATGTCCCCTAGGTCCTTACAGAAATCATCGGCTAATATCTGGGCAAAGTTCTCAAAAGAGTTTCCATTGTTGGATTTCGATGAAAATGAGGATCAATTCAATATTTGAAAATTGAGTAAACCGACCTCCTCTAACTTTTTTGGTAGATGTCTATGATATAATCTGGTTGATGCGAAGAATGATCCAACCTTCCGGTGCGCAGTCGATCAAAGAACATAAAAGTATGCAGATCATTAGGTCAGTTAACCTCTCCCGATTTGTTGTTTTAGGGGCTTGAAGGTAACCCGAAAAATCGATGTTACCTTGGATTAAATTTTCTTTCATACCATTATTACCTAGCAACTGACCCCCATCTTTCGTTGCCCTTTTTGCATGATATACCACAGAGTGTTGGACGAACGTCTTCAAGACTGCGCTCGCGATGGCGTGGTGATAAGAGATATTTCCGCGGTACTACTCTGCGAAGTCGGTCGTGGTCGAGCGTCCTACAGCTCCTTTGACGTCTGGATCGGGGACTACCGCTACAGCATCAACAGGCCTTCGTACAAATGTGAGTTTGCAGATGTGATATGTGTCTGCAGAAGCCTTGTAGCTTAAAGCAATGAAGCAATTTTCGTTTTTGCGGCATTAGAAGTAAAAATATGGTTTTAGTAAGTGGCATTTGGCTAGCCATAATACTAGGTTGGCCAATCTTACCGCCCTGAATAATGATAATACCATAACGTTAAGAAATAAAACATAACAGCTCACAAATTTTGTTGAGGTTATTTGTTCGCGAAAATTAGCTGAAGTGTAATATATTACAAAACCGAACATTCCAGGGCTCGATGCGCTGAAGCGATGATTCCAAAATTTGTTTGCAAGAGTCTAAAAAAACTTTCTTTGAATTTCTTAAGTATCAACATTTCATCAATGAAGACTGCAAGCTTTCGAACATCTCGCCCTAGATTACAACATAATAAAAGCTACTAAAGTCGTAAATGTGCTGAAGCTAATTTCGTACAAAATGAACATCGAAAACCTAAATACCTTCTCAAACCTTAAAGCTTATATAATCATAAAGCCTATAACTATGTTTAATTCTTTTTCGATTCATACATTCGCTGGTTATTGTTAAGTAGATCATCTGAACACTTATTGTACATCATCATACACCCAAAATCTTTTTTAATTATAAAGTGCCTTCATCTTTCTCCTTCTCGTTTTCTCTTTATCTTACCTTTTTTTCTGAAATCCAGCCTAGTTTTAAAACATCCTTAACTCAATGCTGTTTCCTATTAGACCGTCCACAAAGAAATCCTTTCCTCCTGCGTTTCCGGGTTCGTTTATCCCTTTGTACAACCGACACGTATATAAATGCAAACAGAGAATTTCCAAACGCACGCGCTATTCAAACTCAAGTTCCATTTCCCCGCCATCGCAAACACGCAGGCGCGCGTGCGGTTTCCGACAGACAGACAGACGAATAAACTGCGGGCTAAAACACACACGTCCTCATATCCGCAGAGAGGTACACCAACAATCCAGGAAAGCCAAGCTATGCCTTCTTTCACTACTTCACAACAGTAGAACCAAATTTGGTAGAACCCTCGCACGCTTTCAGAAGCCCGCCTCGGAGAAAGTCGATTCGTTGTGGGGTTTAGGCGTCCATTACTGATATTAACGCCAGCCACCAACCCCCCACAGCGGCGCTGCCAACGCTAGCGCGTCTCTCCCCTCCGCGGAAGCCGGGCGTCCCATAGAGGACGAGTGGAAGGTGATGGGCCCAAAACACCGGACTGCTAAGTTCATTACGAACTCTCGACGCGCCCCCTATATGTTTCCCGCCCCATCAGTTGCTCTTCCATGGGATACGGTCCATTCGTCACATGCACACTCGTCACAGGACGATTGGTCACAGGACGATTCGTCACACAGGAACATTCGTCACAGGATGACTCGTCACGCGGCCAACCGGTCCCACAATAGTTCGTCCCCCCAAAAATGTATTGTTCAATTTGGTTCAGGCGGACGAAGTGGCTCACCTCATATCTTATTATGTCTTTGGCTTCTGAAAGGCGAAGAATTTGTAGCAAACGTTTTAGCTTCTGGTTCGGTCCCGAACATTGAATGTTGGTTCGGCATGACAAAGCGGGTCACCTCTTATTTTAGCATGTCTTTCGCTTCTCAAGGTCAAAGAATTTGTGAGAGACGTTTTAGCTTCTGGGTCCGTCCCGAACGGTGAATGCGGAGGCCATATAAGAGCGACTATTTTTGAACTCAGGCTACATTCAAAAGAAATGGAGGTGGTCGCAACAGAGAGAGGTAGAGCCATGATGCTGCACGAGGGGTACTCGTACACATCCAGCAGAAAGAATTCCGATACCTATTGGTTTTGTCGAATAGGTGTATGCAAGGCAAAACTAAAAACTGATTTGGCTGCCAGTCGGATATTATTGCTCGTTAAAGCCAGCAACTGAGATCAACCTGCTGAAGACCCGTAATATAATGAAAGAAAAAGCGGATGAGTATTGTAAGATTAGTTTTTCTAACCATTGGTTTATGTGACAGTGGGAAGTCGTGAAACTCCTCATCAGGGAATGAGGGCAGTTGTTGAAATTTACGACTTACTATCGTCCCCTGCCCGATGAATGTGACCAGTTGCCCGCATGACGAGTCATCCTGTGACGAATGTTCCTATGTGACGAATCGTCCTCTGACCAATCGTCCTGTGACGAGTGCGCATGTGACGAATCGTCCTCATCCCCTCTTCCATGTCTCCTCTCTCTCTCTCTTTCCTTCTCTCTCTCTTTTTAACTCGCCCTTCTCCTGGACACCGTCTTCCCTATCGGATTCCACCTCCATCCTCTCTTTCCCGAGCTTTTTGGCCTCTTCCCGTGTTCTTTTAGGGAGAGTTTGGCGTTAACCGGGCCGCCTTTCCCGCCAGAACGTTTCCGCGTGGGCGGTAGGGGACCCGGGCTACCGGAGACTTTGAGCGAACGGGCAAATTAGTCCCAGTCTTGACCGAGCGGAACCCCGTGGCTGTGGAAGATTATGGAAGTTCTTTCGGTTACTCAATATCCAAGTTGGGAGGAGTTTTGGTACTGGAGGAAGCGGTGCTTTGGGGAAAAGCGCCACACCGGACATCGGTGATGTGACGAAGGGAAAGACGGTTTGGTAGGCTTTAAGAGGATTTTCTGAGGCCCGATGATTACCGGGAGCCTTGTTTTGTAGAAGGATCCTGCAAGAAGAAAAGGTGTGTCATTAGGATCGTCTCACATCACGAGCCCAATAATGGAAGCCAGAAGAGTTAAGCTGTGTTATTTCGGCTGTTTCGGTAGAGTACGATGGCTAAGAAACTTGCATTCAGGAGCAGCAGTTGCTGAGACAATTCGTGTGACACATCTTAATCTTTTAATTCACCGGATACCCTCTAGACGCCTGCGTAAGTATCAGGGTCGTCTGAGTCCTAAAAATACCTGAACATGATTGGTGGGTAGTCAATTCCATTTAGTTTCCATTTTATGTTCGTATAAAAAAACATAATTCGCCAAAAAAAAGAAGGAAAAGTTTGGAACGTTCCGTAGAATAAAAATTGAGTTTAAATCCTTAATAATTATAGTCAAATCTTAAACACTTCTTCGCGAGTAAGAAGTTCAAATTTTGATGTTACTAGAACATTTCATTATGGTTCCTTTAATTATCGGTTTTCGGGCGGCTTGCTGTAGCGCCTAACGTATTCACAAGTCCTGTCAAAAAGTCAGAACACTTTATTTCTGCAATATCGAGTGGAAGAGGAAAGAATTAAAAATAAATTAATACCATCTTTGCTCGAGTAGTAGCCGCACTTTTAAACAAGGCCCTTGCGCCTACTTTTCCGCAGAGCACACATACAGCCAATCATTGCGTTCTGCCTAAAAAAAAACTAAAAAAACGCGGGAAGTAACAGGGCCGAGAACACGATTCTCCCGAAAAATGCAATCTGAGCAGATAGTATTTTCGCTTGAGTACGTTATCTCTGTCCCATACACCGCTGACATTGGGGAGTTTTAGTAGATCGTTTGTCTACTCCGGTAAAGTATCCGTAAAGAAAACGCCACAGCTGCAAATGCGCGTCGCCAGCCTTGTCTGCATAGTTCAAACGTCTTGTGGCAGATAACGGAGAGCTACGCGGGTGCTTAGCGGGCTGCGGGAACTTTCTTCTAAAACTCTCTATTTTTCTGCCGATTGCGGTGATTCGCAATTCCTATGCTCTGGAAGACAGCAGACACACAAGCTTTGTTCTATAACAGCGGGGCTGTTACTCCAGCAGATACTGTAATTAATATTAGCTTCTCAGCTGCGCTTTCCGTGGAAAGTATTATATGAAGTCCTAATTAGCAAATTCTTGGACTGAAGACGGCTGAGAAAAGAATGACATAGACAAGCAAAGTCTAAAACGCAGCTCACTGCAATGAAATATTGACTTGTCTGATAGATTGATATTTTTAGGGTCAGAAACATATAACAATTTCTAGTGTTCACACAAATCTGGTAGGAGTTTGTTTTACCACTTAGATCATATAGGCAGAAAGATCCATGAAAACGTTAAACGCAATATAAATTAAATATTGCTTGGCTTGATGACGTATATTGTTCTAGCGTCGCGACTGTATCTTAAAACGCATAAAACGAACGAAATGCTATAAAATTTGAGTGTGTCGAAAATTTCCGCTGCGACCTCAAAAGCAGGGAATAAAACAAACATAAGCACACATATCAAACAATAGTAATTTATTTCAGAAAGCTTGCTTTACATTCCTCTTGTTTTTTTACTGATGCCAAAAAGTTGCATCCAGTATTCTGAAGCAAACAATGTCATAAATACTATAGGCGATATAGTGTAAACGACATAATTTTCGCGGAGACACATTTTGCTTGAATTTTGTGAATCACCTACAATTCGTAAAGAATAGGTCCCGCGAACAATTCCGGTAAAATGTAAACACAATGGAATCTATATTGAAACCCACCGAGTCGCGGAAATTAGAACCCGCGAATTATTTTAAAACTTCAGCTCTGACCTAAATCGCGAAACTTTGAGCCCGCGAAAAATACGTCATTTACAGTATCAGAAAACAAATAAGCAAATATGAGAGAGTTACCATACAGTAAAATTGACACTGTTATCCAGGGCTGGGCAGAGATACCCTCAAAGTATTCCAAAATAAAAATACTGCGACACATAATTTTGAGGCCAAAATACAGACAGTGTATATAGATTTGTCTCCTATGTAACAGAATATTTCTGAGATACTCCTGCAAAAACGGCCAAAAAGTATCCCGGAATACAGATACATACAGACATACTTTTTCTTCGAACGATGGTAAGTGCGGTGGAATGCAGTTGACTACTAATGCAAATGCTAGTGCTTGCGTTTCCCTCTACGAGTTAGTTTATGCACGTTCCCTTACGTCTAACATGTCATATTTCCACAGCTACCATCTCAAATGCCTGCAACATAAAAAAATAAAATATAATAAATATTTTGGAAAGAAACAGCGGCAGAAATCTTGGACAAGGGTCTAAGTTTTTGCCGCTTTGACAAGGGTCCCGTCGTGTGTGTTTTTTACGCTTGTCAAACTTTTTTGCCGCGCTTCTTCCCAAGATGTTTCTTTAGAACCAGCTAGCCCAACATGTCACATTCTAGAAGAAATATTATTGCTTTTACTGATTGCCGTGGGTTCCAGAAGCAAACGACTGCTCGCCATGTTTGCTCGAAATAACGTTTTGCCGGGAGGGTGTCTCGTAATGTTGTTTTGAGCGCTTCTTAGTCACACAGGCTGTGGAGATTAAACCGGGAGCCAGGCTTGTCTGCATTCAGTGCAACATACCCTAGTATGGGGCACTGAATGCAAACAAATGAATGATGCAACATAAGGAACATGTTGCAACGAAAAATGAAAAGAAGCCCCTCCCACCAGTTCTTTACTGTCCATGAATGGTGGTTTCCTTCTCACCACTCGCATTGTTTTCAGCGTTCACTCCCGTAAAGCGGAAAGAGTGGAGGCCTTGCGGGAGCATCTTACCCTGCTTTTATATTCAGTGTCCTCTTCTCGAGCCACTTTTGAATGTTTAGTTGCTTGTTCGCGCTCTTTTTCAACTTTGATGACTATTTGCAATATACCAGCTGCAACCAAGTTTCCTCCCGTAGATAGGGGTATATGGCGGGATCATATAATAAAGTTTGTGATCTCTTGCACCGAAATTGTGATTAATATTATATCGTAAAAATCCAACGGGTAATTTATTCATTTAGTTTTATTTGATTTCTTTAGACTCAAGGACAAACGTTGGGATGCATTACATGAGCGAGGATTTTCAAAACGAATGTAAAAGCGGATTACTAGGCGGATTATGTAAAAGCGGAATTGTAGGATGAGTCTAATGGGCTGCTAACAAGTTATCCCATACGACGAATCATGCAAAGCCCTTTGAAGGCTGAGGTTTAAGGCTTGCAACGAGATCAGATAAGTAGGTGGTCGCTTCCCACTGTCGGTGTGCACTTGCCATGCCCCTCGGCGGGGAGCCCACGCTAACCCTTAGCTCTCAGGCCCGAGCCTGCTGTACTCGTCATAATTTTGAACCAATAACGCCGATGATGAGTCCATGTTGTCCAGTCCAGAACCATTTCAAATTTGCCTGATGGCTCCTTATCCAATTCCAGGTCGTGAACTAACAGCAGAGGGACGTGAAATTCATTTTCTTTTTTTTTTGTTCAGAATGCATTTTGTCTGGCAATGGGTATCTAAAAATGATGCCTGCGATAGTGTTTAAGTAACGCGGCTCGGAAACAGGCTTTTTGTGCGGTGCCACTCATTTCATCAAATGACATTTCCCCGACAGTTTGTTCCATCAACGCTGCGACGATTTATCAACAAATTGTTTCATCGACACTCGTTCATCGACATATCTTGCTATGTTTCGTCGACAACATTTTTGTTTGGTTAGGGGTGCACCGGTTTGTTGGTGAGCAAGGGTACGGGTACATGCACGGGGCACGACCACCCTTACACGCTGCTGCGAAGCGGCATGTACGGGTGGGCTGGGTGGAGTCCATATTTTTGTAATGAACTCCTGGAGACTGTCGCCGCAAAGCGTCGTGAACTGGGTGGGTCGGATAGTTTAACATGTGCCCCAGTGATAAACGCACAGCAAAATGTTCCTACAGCGTGCAATTTGTGTGCCGATGAAACTTCACAGCACAGTGTGGTAGTATCGATGAAACAATCAGTGTCGATGAAACGAGAGTCGTAAAAAGTTGATGAAACATGTGTCGATGAAACGACAGGGACCCTTCTTTCTGATGGTTTCATGAAAGCTCCGACAATGAGGACTGCGAAGTTGCCTCCAAGAAGCTCAATATGTTTTTTACACGAGTCTGTCTTTGCCAAGGCAGACCAGAAAGATGATGGCAGACTCTGAAGAGCTCGTTCGCGGCTACGGCCTGGTATAGTGCAGAGACATAACATACATCAGAAATGTAATTAGGCGGTTTGAGCTGTTGCTTGATTCAAACATTGTTGATTTTATTGTTATAAAGACAAATCATTCTGCCACTTGCGTTCGGACCAAGATCAGGACATCTGAGTATTCGGTATGCTTTCAATTTTTGATTTAAACAAATATTTCGCATATAAGAAAATCACAATTCATGAAGCGGGAAGCTAGCCTTGCAATCAATTTTTATTGACATACTTTTCATCTTTTACAAATTATTAAACCAATGCTGCGATCCAATATTGTGTACACATTTTCCTTCTAAAGTAAATTGGAAAAGTTGGTGCGTGTTTACCGCTAATACCTCAGGCCGCGACGCGACGCGACGCGAGGGGGGGGGGGGGCAGAGCCTTTAAAAAGGCTCTGGGGGGGGGGTACACGCGTCACGCACCCGGGTTTCGAAGCATAAACATACGACTGACAGGGCCTCTGAGAGCAAGCAGAATGTTCGGAAGCATTTGAGAGAACCAAATCTGCTTCCTCAAATTCTCTGATATTCTTCCAAAGAAGACATCAGCTTCTTAACGTCCAGAACAATATCAATTAAATGTTTGTAACATACGCATCACTGGCTTTATCATTTGTATGCCACATGTATGTTACAGCTCATTATTGTGAACGAGGGTGCACCCGCGGGCACTATCGCAGTCATAGATTAGCGGGCAGCTGATTGCGACGCGGAAACTTGACAAGGACGCCACGTTTCGCAGATGAATACATACTGCTTCGAAGGCGTCATTTCAGTAGACAGACTATTTATTAACGCCAGCAAAGATATGGTCGAAATCGGGTGAAGACACTTACTGTGTTCGCGGTTCACTTATGCCCCTCCCGCACAGCCCACTACACTTATAAAGAAGAGTTTGGTGACCGCTGCATTTTAACGTCGCTCCACGGAAACCACTGCGAAGAAAAGCCGCTGCCGTCACGATGCTGGGGCGGAACCTGAGGCAGAGAAGCAGACGGCGTTCGACGTATGTGCGATGCTAGGCCTTACTCCCGCATCGAACTTTTCGATGGCAATGCTATCGCTGGATTTTCACGCTGTCGCGCAGAACCTATTGCGAATAAAAGTGGACGCGGTTACGACTTAGCGACGTAAGCTCGGGTAAGTGAAATACCGCGTTAAAAAACAGAATAATTGCTGCAAGATACTGGAGTCCTAGAAAATCTGCCCGGCTGCCATGTTGAAAATATTCATTTGCCAAAACAAGATTGGTTCGGGCAGGTCATGACGTCACGGAAACAACGGGACGCGATTGGTGGCGGAGGAATACAAAATTCCCTTTGAGGGGCATTTGCCGCTACCTTCTTGACTTGTAACCGACTATAGTAAATTTAGTTGCTACAACTACACACTGCTACACAAAAAATATCACGAATTAACTATAGTATATATTAACTAAAAAAATGAAAACACCGAAGTGTCATCTGGTTTGAAGGAGGCAGACTTTATCGGCATACACAAAAATAAAGGAAAAGAACATACTATGAGCAGATTTCTCGTGCATTTGCTAAACAATCCAAGCACTTTCTATCGCAGATGTGTAACATGCTAAAAAGAAAAATGAACAAAATATTCAAACAAAATAAATATAGAATAAAATGTTCAATTGAAATAACCGATCGGACGGTCACACGTTGTCTGCATTTTCCATCCGTTTTCAAAGTAAAAAAAGCATTTAAAAACGTTTTTTCTTTAGAAATTCTGATGCTTTTTTGCACACTTATGGTGAAAAGAGAGTTCTAGTTTCTGCTTCTTTCTTGTTTGCCTCACGCAGTTTTGAGACCGTGAAAGAGAAGATAAAATAAACCTGACCAGGTTCTAGAAAAAAAAAAACATAAAATATTCCAAGAAATAAAAAAAATTGTTGTTTTCGTTAAAGCCTTTTCCCCACTAAGAAAGAAAAAAAAAGACAAACTTTTTTTAGTTTTCAAATTTCGTCGCTCCTTCCATGGCAGGCTTGTTTTGAGGTGGAAGAAGAACACAGAATGAGCGAACGTGATTACAATGGCATACTGCGATGTCCCGAGCAAATTTGGCTTTCTGGGAGTGGAGGTGGAACGGGTATGGCATGTAGTGTTTCCATGCCATGCACAAGGGTACACGCCAACATTGTTTGCAAAAAAAGAAAAAAGAAAATGTAACACAAGTTCTTATCTCGTTCCATCGACTTTAAAAAAATAAAATAAAAACTTATAGTCATTGACAAGAAAATTAGTCTTAATATTTCCACCATAATTTCGTACATTTTTCAGCTTTACAATAACTTTCAGGAATGTCTCTAGTGATATAAATGTATTCGCTTAGTGACCTATGTTGAGGAGTTTTCGTTCTCCCGCCTCGGAGTGCAATCTTTCAACCTTCGACAACGCACCACCACCGAGCCATGGAATGTCCGCTCGGGCTGCTCGCGTGCCTCGGGCTACCGCTTCTTTCTCGTCGGGTTTGAAAACCATGTATCGGGTCCTCGCCGCTGTAAAAGCTTTGCCCTGAGGTCTAGGTTCCCTGAGAAATGCACTGTGCTACCAGATCCTCGCGCTCCAAATCTGCGACCGGTCACTCTATGGCTCCGTCGTTAAAATGCAAGGCTTTGTAAGTATAGAGGAGGCTATGTCGGTGAGGAAGACACAGAGTGCGTGCTTGGAGGCCGGGAGTTCGAGAGCGCACCATTCTTTTGGAACCCTGCTATAAATGTAATAAAATCAAGTATGTGTTGTGGAAAGACCATGGAAAGCACTTTTGGCCTTGTGTTTATCTCCTCGAGCATTTGGTGATCGCTCCACGGCCAATTGTCTTGCGGAATCAACCGATAAATAACAACAAAAAAAACTAATGACTCAATTCCTACATTTTATTTTTAATCTGTCATGAACTCTAGGAGGGTGTTCGCAAAGCCTCTTCGGGAGTAAAACAATTTTGTATAAATTAACCAATGAACAGAGTGCATTGGATCTTTTTTTCACTAATGTTCCCCTAGGTGGGGCATTTATTATACTCACATTTTATATGTGTAAATAAAAAAAAGAAACGAGAAAATTTTTCAATGCAAATTGGAAAACGGCAAGAACCATCTGTTTGACGCCGCCACTCACACATTGCACAGTCACGCAAAATCCGCTGAATCTGCTTTCAGATATTCAACAAAAAAGAAACCTGCAAGGTATTTGTTTTAATATGTCCGCGGATCGCTAGAAACATTAAGTGGTGGTGCACAGACAATGAATACAGATACGCTTCATAGAAACGTGTATTCGGAGTCAATTTATGTTTACACATACATTAGTTTTCAAAACTTAAAAAAGAAACCTGTAATACAATTTTAGTTCCGTGTCTTTTAATGACGTTTACACACGAGATAATTTGAAATACGTTCTTCTAAATTAACATTTAAATCACCGAGAGAGTTAGAAGTTGGAGGAAAAGGGATGCGGTTCGGAATTGATCTCGAAATGATTGTGTTCGGAAACTGGAACATTTGCCGATGTCTGGTCAGCCGATAGATGTTTCCGAATGCATTACAATGTAGTTTACAAAATAGCTATAGCCATAAATAAATTACTAAGTTTGCAACAAAAAAAAAAGGAGAAAAAAAGCGCTGTTTTGGTGATACGTGTGAAAGTTATGACGAATCCCAAGTCGTTTTCGAGTGCGCAAGGATCGACATTTCTGAAGCTCGCCTATTTAACTGGGGGATCTGGATCTAGACAGACGTGTTCCACTGGCCGTTTTGAATCAACTCCCACTCCAGATCTCGATCCGGATTCGAGAGAAGTTGCTCCGCCGATTTCGGCGGACTCGACCAGAAGCCAACCTGATCAGCCCTCGGCGCGCACAAGTGACTTCTTTTCTCGCCGGGCGCATCGCTGGGCACCGCGGGAAGGGAATTTCCGGTAAGGTGAATGACGGGAAGGCATCCGCCGATCCCGGAAGAGTGGTCATGTTCCATTCGGGATCCGGAGGCACAGCGACTCCGTTCGGATCACGTGCTCCATCACGAATCTGGTCTAGTGGAGTTCGCCATAACAAGTGGAGTTCGCCATAACCCCTTTCCTCTGTTTTTGTCTTGTACTATTAATCACGGGAGACACAAACAGGGCCGTTCGACTGAATCTAAAATCATTTCCGAAGTCTGTGCTCACACCATACTTGATAGCAACGGACTCAAGATTATGCGACGTTCGATGATAGAAGGGATGAAGGGGAGTACACTCGCGTTTTGTAGGTTTGACAATATCCTCGCATCTTTTCTTAAATGAAAGGAGAACAATAGCTGCTTGAAAACGTAGTCCATAGGTTCAAACCTGGTACGACTGAAGTAGTAGCTGGGAAGCATATATAGACTTCTATTTTGTAATATTGTAATAATACTATCTTATCAAGAATTTTAACAATTCAATTGCTGATGAATTATGTTTGTTTTAGTCTAGCTATACCTTTCTCTGAATATCTTGTAATGCAAAGGGATGTAACACAATTCATCATGTTTGCCTTTAAACTCATAAAACCACGGGAGTAATAAAAAGAAACACGCCTGTAAATATTCAGCACAAAATCGGTTTGCGATACGTCTTCGTCATTTTCTCTGCCTCTATTTTTGTTTACTTCGTTCTTTGTCCGCGGGTTAGAAAGCTGTCTCCTCAAACCTGTCAGTCGTATATGCGGCCAAAATTGTGACAGACGCAGCGCCACGCTAAAACGTTTGCCTCTTTTTCCTGTGTGATGCTTCCTATGTTTTCTTCTTCCACCATGACGTCTACGCAAAACATCTGAACGTGCAGACATCTAGTCATTTTTACAAAAAACAACAACAAAATAAACACCTTCGAACGAAAAAACGAAAAACATATGAAGTTTCATTTTTTTTAGCAATATCCACGAAATTCAAACGCTGCAACCCTCAAAGAGTAGCCATGTAAGAAATGCTGAGAAAGAAAAAGCGTGGATGCAAAATTCACCGCTTACCGCGCCTCGTAGGACGTATTGAGAGAAGGAAAAATAAGAACCAGATTTAAATGCATAGTAAAATACGCCTTGGGTTTTTTCTTATCTTGCATTTTGTTCAGCGAAACTAAGTTCTTGGCACGCGATTTTCCTCACGGGTGTAAAACCGTTTCTATTGATATTTGTATATCTACGCTTTACTTTGCAGGACGCCATTCTTGCTTGCAAGTCGACGCAAACATAGCAAAAAGTCAGAGCCACGAAGGAAATACATATTCTAAGCCGGCATCAGACGCAGCAGCTAACGTGATTCATCATCACGGATCAGGGCGAAAGCTTTCGCTTGAGGGCTGTTTTTCTCAAATCCCTAAGTCTTCTTTTGAAGTGCGACTCTTCACTTATTTTAATTTTATTAATATTATTGTTATTCTGCAAATCTATATAAATGCGAGGCGCAAGAGAAAGAACTAGATCGACGACACAAAGAGTGTATAATGTCCAAAGTCGGTTGCCTGTTTGTTACGTCTTTTTTGTTTTGTTTGCAGCTTTTTCAAGAAAACCGAGTCGGTGGTCACACTTCCTTAAAACTTTGCCGGAGTAAACACTGGCTCAATTTTTTTTTCTCCCTAGTTTCCCTGCTTCAAGTCGCGTCGTTCTGTTTAGTCTATAAGATGGTCTCTAGATTTCCGGCTACATTTTTACCGCTGGGTGTGCTTTGCTTGTTTTTGTTTCGAGTATTTTTTTAAATAAAAAGTAGAAATGGAAATTGTGAGTGGTCGAAGAAAGTCGCTCGCTGTTTGTTCAGCGGATCTTGAAATCAAATATAAGGAGTGGTTCGCGCTCGGCAAAGAAGCGAAGTTTATTTTCTGAAGCAAGCCGACTGATCCTATTTGCTCCTCGAAGAGCACGAATATGAAATGTAATATTTTCGTGCAGAAAGACAAGCAACAATGTACAACCAAAAATGTTTACAGGAGCGGAACTCAAAGAACACGCCAAACAAGGTAGGGCAGCTGGGTCTCTTATTTCTCTTTCGAAGCGGGAACAGCGTGCGGGTGTGTTTTCGCTCGAGATGAAATTTTATTCGCAGCGAACGCTTCAACAGATATCGGAACCGGCACAGAACGAGACTGACGTGTTGAGTCTGTTTTATTTATTTATCTACGTGAAAGGTTTTATACTGAGTGGACACGGTCCTTTGGGAGTCGCTTTCAAGCTTAGTTCACATGGAGCAAAGAAACCTTCCTCATCCAGGAATAAATTTTGTTTGTTTGTTTATTTTATTTTTGACACAATTGTCGTATTGGGTACACAAAGGAGCGAATACAATCACTCAACTGGGTCCCAAACCCCGTAACAACACTCAACATCAGGCACAAATCGAGTATAGAAATAAAATGAAAATGAAAAAGAAAAGCCAGCTCGCAGTACAAGTCAAGAAATTATTTCAGCCAGCTAAAAACTCTTCAGCCTAAAAAAACAAAATCAAAGAGCCACTGATTAATAACACAACTCACTAGGTTTGTACACAAGCAACACTCAAATATTCCCTAGGTATTTTTTGAAATGAAACATAGAAGTGATTTCCTGGGCCATCTCATACACGCAATAATGTTTGTTTAGGATGTCTGTAATCTGGTAGGATAATTCTTGAGTACCATAATTAGTTCTAATAATAACTGCATGCTTACAACTTTTCAAGACGGCCGCATTCTTAAAGGCTAAAAGCTTTTTTTTTTTTTTTGCACACACAGGAGTGACAGCCAGTCATGCTCAAGAGTAACTTAAATAAACAGCGTCTGCTAACCGACTATAGAACGCGTGATTGTATTTTTAAATTGATGAAGAGAAGCAGGACTCACAAATATAATATACATATACATATTAATCGTCACAGCTAATACATTACACTTACATTATTGATGAATCTGCGACTCACATAATGACACTCATCTGCTTTCGCAGACCGACAAAATGAGGCTTTGCTCGGTCGTGCCTTATTGATCTCTAAGTAAACATGGTTCTACAGCTTGTAAATGGCACCGCCCCCCCCCCTTAAAGGGTAACTGCAAAGAAAAAGTGTTTTTTTAAACAGCCTAATTGGAACAAGCATGTCACAAAACAAATGTTCCACGAAAAAAATAATTTTTTTTAGCAATATTTACGTCACAGGGCGTAATTTAGTCGGAGTCAGAACTCTCCACGTTTGAAATTCCCGCTCTTTTCGACCCCCGCGGAGGAACTACGCCCCGCCCCTCACTCTTGATTTGCTCTTTTTTGTTGACTTGGCTGCTGAGCTGAGCGTCTTGACTTCCGGTGATATCTGGCAACCAACTACGCACGTTACACCACGGCGCCGGTATTGTTTTGGTTTGATGGTACACGAGAATAGAGCTGTAACGAGAAGCTGCGCGGTTTATGCGAGCACGATAGCGAAGACGAGACCGGAGAAGTGCCCCTGTGATGTTCCCGGAAGACGGAAAGTATCATTCGTAATCGTCGTGTGTGCTTGAGAGCGAAGAGTCGTGGATCCGTGAGTGTGCGATCGCTAAGCCAACGTTCACGACAGCGCTGCGTTGACTTCGCGATCTCGTTCTGTTTGGTGCAACACGGCGATGCGACAAAGAACTGAAACGTTCGTGGTGTGTGGTGCGGTGCCCGGAAGTAGACACCCACAGAGCGCCAGATTGGTTGTTGTGGGTTTCAGTCCCGTCGTCGTCAGCTGATCCACCAAACTGGCGCGGGAGGACGCAGCGAGCGTTTTTAAAAGTAAATCTTCCCCCGTTCCGTTTTAAAATGTGGAAGATTCCCGACGCATACATGCAAAAAGTTGCAGGTGTTTTCAACAAAATTACGTCGTTTTATTTGAACAATCAGCTCCGAATTCTTGTCCTAAATCTGCTGTTTTATGCTTCGTGTTGTTGGACTGCGTTTGCACCAGCGACGTGTTGCGCTCATAGCGCGGTATGAATAAATTTGCCAAGATTTCACTGCCTCGCTCACCGTGCATGGACTGAGACCATTTTTTACGTAGTGAACATAGTGCTTTTATTTTGTGTGTCTAGTCGCGGACGTTAGGTGCACCCGGTGCGAATCTCGACGGCCTTGGAGCGATATGACGAGAACGTAACTGGACACGTTTGTCGCTACGCGAACGCCTGGTCGCCTCAGCCAAATGGCATTCCTTTCGGGGCGACATGGTTGCTGGAAGGCTCGCTGTCGGGATCACTCACCCGACATCTCCGAAAGGTTGGCATTTGCACGCGCCAGCAAGCAAAAAGGAAAACACGCTGAGCAAGCAAAGCGAAAACGAAAGTACCGCGCTCTGAAAGCCAAAACCCGTCGCTTCCTATCACTAATACCTGCGATAGCTCCTAAACACACACCACATCATCAAGAAGTCTCACTCAAGCACTTGGTCAGCACGAAACACTGATCACTTCGGCGAAACGATTAGTCGAGGCGGGCGAGACGAGCAGGGAGCAGAGACTCGGCGGCCATGAAAGAATGGCGAAGCTTTTGTTTGTTTGGTATGAATCGAAACGGAAGTGCCCGTTCGAAACTTTTGTAAAGAATAATAACTCTCATCACATGGATTATCTTCAATCGTAAAAATATGCCACTCAAAGGAAATTGCAACATATAACAAAGGTTTAACAACCAAGATCTAAGCTGTCAATCAAACTTCAGTCAACGAGAACCTATTGCGATTGACGTCACATAATCACAGACTTCGTGGCGCGCGATTTAAAACGGACGAAATCGCCGCAAACTAAAATCAGTCTCACACAATAAATATTGCTTGCAAAAATTTTTTTTCTCGCGGAAAAATTGTTTTTCGACGTGCTTGTCCCAATTAGGCTGTTTAAAAAAGCTTGTTTTCTTTGCAGTTACTTTTAAAAAAGGTTTTTGGAATGAAGAAGTACTTGAAGGGGAAAATTGTGCATGATGTGATCACCATATTGCATTCAACAGCGTCTTAAGGGGGGAGGGGGAGAGAGCAAGTGCGTTAGCGTAACGGAGCTCAGAGCAGGTGACTTTAAATCTCGCGCCGCAGAACCCAGGATCTTGCATTTAATCCTCACTCCTGCCGATTTCGGTCTCAGTGAGCATCGTACCGGCGGCGTGTAGTTGTGTATCACCACTGCGTGGTGTATGATAAAACCACCAAACTAGCATTCGTACTGCACTGGCTACATTTATTATTTGCAGTGTTTGTTGGTGTTACCAGAAATTATAGGCAGGCTGGCCTTACACTGACAAAACACGAACGTAATTTTTTTTTATTATGGGCGAAGCTCCTTAGGGCTTCTAGCCTTGTCCGTCCGGCGTCCGTGCTCACATCGATTGCAATCCTATCTGTCTTCTTAAAAAAAGAAAAAAAATGGTCGCGCAGTCGACAGGATTCGAACCTGTGCGGGAGACCCCAATGGATTTCTAGTCCATCACCTTAACCACTCGGCCACGACTGCGGGACGAGTAGGGGGCTCTGAGATGTGGTAGTAACTCAAGAGCTGGGGATGTCATGGATGAAACGTTGCATGTAGCCGCTCAACGTCTATACAGGAGAGGGCGCTGCGGTCAAATGCGTATGTAATCGCGTTAAACTTTGCATGCATTGGCTCAACGTTTATAGACAAGAGGGCGCTGCGGTCAAATGCTCAACTGCGTATATAACCACGCTTCATACCACACATTCTCTTTCTGAAATCGACCGTTGACTTAAGCGGTGGAGATGCGTTCCCACGGCTTCTAGCGGATCCAAGCTGATCCGCTAGAGGAACCACTGGCTCTGCATTTCACCGACCATGAAGCAGTAATAATGAAGTCGAAACGCAACCCGGAACTCAGCACTACCTATGAGCAATAAAAAAAATCAGCACCATCAGCACTACCTATGAACAATAAGATCAGTATCATCAGCAACACCAGAGCTACGCCCCAATCAACATCATTCACCACGTGGGAGATGCGGTCATTTTTTTGCAGCGTTTTGATCATTTCTAATTTTCTACCCATGAGCAGAGGTCGGCATTTTAGGTCGCACTCACTCACCCTCACCCTCACAGCCATACTCACCTAAGCCCGGACTCACCCTCACCCTCAGAGCTAAACTCATCCTTCAGCACCTCACTCACCCTCATCCTCACAGTCACACTAACCTTCAGCCCTCGCTCACCCTCACTGAACCGCGCGGCCCTCATTCGCCTCACGCACTCCATGTCCCTCACGGCCCTCACGCACTCATTGCCCTCACGCACTCACCACCCCTCACGCACTCGTGGCCTCCACTCACTCTACCGCCCTCACGCACTCCGGCCTCGTGCACTCACACCCTCACGCCTCACGGCTCACGCCACTCAGGCCCGCTTCAGACCGGGGCGATTTCGCCCAGTAGCTTGACGTCGCAACACCAGCAACACGGGGGCGCCTGCGTTCACTGCAGCAACCAATTGCGTGCAATTTGCCATCATCATCATGAAATTCTATTTTTCTTGCATATTTAGACAATTACGCGCTGTAAACGTGTTTTTGCGCATTTAAATCTCGTTGAGAATACTAACTCATCTTTCTTAAACGGTTTATTTCATAAAATGATCAACTTAGCCAGAACCAAGTCTTTAGTGTCATCATCACCGGCACAGGCATCACGTGAAAGTATCGCGTCCCTGATTGGCCTGCAGCCGCTTCAAACGTCTTCAAATTGCTCCAGAGGTGCTCGCTTGTTTCGAGCCGGACCCGATCTCGGTAATTCATTCCGATCAGAAGCTAGGGAACAACACAGCAACACCGAAATTGCTGAGAAAGTTGCTCCGCCTCGAAGCGGGCCTCACACACTCCCTCACATCCTTCGCACTCCTCACGCACTGGTGGCCCCTCACGCCCCTCACGCACTCGTGTCCACCTCCGGCCCCTCACACCCCTCAACGCCCCTCCGCCGCTCCACTGCACTCGGCCCCTCCCGCCACCCGCACTCACCGCCCTCACGCCTCTCACGCACTCGTGGCCCCCACACCGTCCCCCTCACACTGACCGCCGCCCTCACATCCTCATGGTCCTCACAGCCCTCGTGGCCCTCACTCACCCTCACACTCATGAATTTTCGTGGTTCAGAAACTCACTCACCCTCACCTCACTGTGAAGATGAGGTAAGTAGGGGTAAGTGAGGGCCACTCATGGAGTGAGGTTTGCCGTCGTATGCTCATGAGGTCTTATTGAGTACTTATCCTATTTCAGCAAATCTAATATCAGGAAAATTAATGGATAAGGTAGTTCACTGAATGATTTCCTATATTGAAAAGGTGCAAATCGCGAATTTCTATATTTCTGCTTTTCTTTTGAAGTGCTTCGGAGGACACTTGCAAATCGAGGTCTGCAGATTTTTGTCACAAGAAGCGAGTTGTTGCGCCTTTATTAAACGACTTTGAACAAGGTCTCATACAGAAAAGACACCTAGGATTGTACTGAATAAATATTTAAGATTACAAATGCAGCGGCTTCTGCAGAAAGACAGTTAGAGATAAACCATTGATGTGACCTCTAGGTGCAATACTAAACTAGCATTTTAACAACAAAAAAACTTCGATTTAAAAAATAAATACTGTGAGTAAAAAAAGAAAAGAAAACTCAGTCTCGGTTTTAATTACTATGTCGTATACCTTGTCATGCAGCATATCACATTAAATGCGCTGATAATGGGGGCTCATTGAACTAACCAAATTTTCTTTTCAAAACAGAGTAATGAGACTCCCTGCACTTCCATGAGTTGGTCTCTCGATACCTCTGGACATTTGTTAATTAAGTTCTGATTGCTGTATCACTGATACAGTGCGAAAAACTAGACCAGATCAAAAACCTCTAAATTCCGGAAAATCGTCAGCCAATAATGCCGGTTAATTCTTTTTTTTTATAACATTTCAGTTTTTCTATTTCACGTTGAGATTTCATTGTTTACACTCCGTGTCACTTCAAATCCTACCGCAGCTGTCGCTGCGATTCCGATGGAGGCAACCAAACATCACCAAATGTGCATCGTAACGGTGCTCGTTTTCTCCTGGGGGTTGCAATCAACAAATAACCCAATCACGCACACAAAAAAACGGAGGATCGCGGCGCAAGTATTGCCTTTGATTGGTTTAGTTCAGAACTATAGACATTTAAAGGGCATAGTATGTTTGCTTTTATAGTGTGTAAAAATTGGTAATCATTTCATCAAAGTATGAAATCATACAAACTAATAAATCATGCGTTTCACAAATTTCAAAAATGTTCTGCAAAGTGGGGCAACGCTGTCCATGGGATGAATTTCATGGGTGGTTTGTTAAACCAGTCGTGCGTCAAGGTTCAACGTCGAATTTCATTTTCGACAAAACGTTGGTGACTACTGTATACATTGCTGCACCAGATGCGAGGAGGTCTTATACTTTGATTACAAATGAAACATCTTGATCCATCGTACGGAATTGCTTTTGCCTTCCTCAGTAACTAATTCATTAGAAATTATTGAGGCGGGTTGCGAAGTACATTAAAGAATTCGCTAGATGTTCACCTTTCTTTTTAATAGATTGTATCACATTACTTTTTTGACTATGAACTCTTGAAATAAATAAAGTACTAGTAAAGCAGCTTCTATAGAAGCTCTATTGCATGAGGTCTTAACCAAGCCAGAGCCATTGAGATAGTTATCGCATAACAGAATCTTAAAATGAGTATCCGGATAGTGTACTTTGTCCCAACCGCCAGAAATCGTCACGTGAGAAACCATTAAACCAATAGCAGCACCGATGTTTACAACATAATTTTACCAGTTGCTTGTTGCATTGCATAGTGGATGTTATCATTGTTTTGCAGGAAGCCTAGGGACTCTTATTTTGTGAAGTGATTTGCATGCGTAATGCCTATGGACTTTTATTTAAGTTGTTCAAACACTAAAATATTGCTGTGGTGGAAATAACCACATATTAAATAAACGTAATTTTGTTCGTAGTCTGTTAGGTTGAATGAAACTAAAAGTATGCAGTTTTGTTGGGAGTCAAATAGAGATTCACTTAATCTGAAGCTACAACAACCGAAATAGAACATAGTTATTACTGCAATTTTTACAAGCGCCGGCGCGTCAAGCTGAATTAAACTGACTAAAATATGCGAAATCGATAGGCATTTGTTTTCAGGTCTGTATTGCATTTTGTCGTCCCAGGCGGCGCACAAGAGGTGCCCATAAAGCGCGGTCCAAACCAACGCTTCTTTTTGCGCGCTGTAGGTCGTGCGCGACCGGATGTGACGTATTTTCGTGACGTCGCGCCGGTTCTTCGCTTCTTCCGGGCGCGCATAAAAAAGTTGGTCGATTTCAACTTCTTTCTGAACGCGCACGAAAGCGCGCTGTGACGTAGAAGGGCGCTCCTGTCTCCCGGCCAATCGGTGGAGGGCACTGCTCCGCGTTTCTTCACCGTCTCAGGTCGTTTCAACCTCCGGCGAGAGCAGTCGACTTCCCGAGCTCCGCACGAGAACGTGATCCTAACCTAAACATCGAGCCGGCGCTCGGCGCGGCAGGCCCACCACCTAGCCTGGCGCGAGGCACGCCCTGGCCCCCGATTCTGCCTCGCCATGGAGCCTGAAAACTCCGAAGCAGCCACCCCATCCCGGCGTCGGAGGTCGTAATTTTGCCTGAGGACCGCCGCCGTGCCCGCGGGCTACCAGAGCTGCTGCCAGGATGCCATACGCCGTGGAAGGCGAGACGATCACCCCCGCAGTCCTCTCCGAAGAGGGATGGAGTATCATCAGCGGAAAATATGAAAGAGCACGCCAAACCCGGATCCGGAAAAAGAAGAACGGCTATGCCTAACGCAGCCGGAGGCCGGATCGACCACCGCCAGGCCCGCCCAACAGACAGGCAAGTCCTCACTTGTCACCAACCACAACAAACCGTCAACCAGACGTAGAAGACCACCCCTCCCACGCCTACCGGAAGACGACCGCAAGGTCGTAGTCAGGCCGAGCAACCTAAACCTCCGCATGACTACCCCGGGACAGTTACTCAAGGCGATCTGCGAGCAGCTCAACCTCCCGCCTCAAGAAACCTTCGCGAAGGACAGGTTGCGGATCAACCCCTACAACAACACTTTCACGATCAGCACTCCCGTGAAAGAACGAGCAGATGCCTATCGGAGCCTGCCAGGGTTCGCAATGAACAACCAAGAGTACCCAGTAACGGCGTACTTCCCCACGCCCGAACACTCCGTAAGAGTGGTGATTTCCGGAGCCCTCGGCAACGAGACTCCCGACGAAATTCTCCATTACTGCATCACGGAAAATCCAGAACTCCCCATCGTCAACGCACGCCGCATGGGACGCTCCAGAGCGGCCGTCATCACTTTCGAGGGCACCAAACCGCCGAAGGAAATGATTTTCCAAGCAGGCCTCTTCACCTGCCATCCGTTTAAAGAACGGGTCGAAACATGTCTCAACTGTCGCAGGGTCGGACACCGAGCCGACGTGTGCTACCGACCGAAAAGCCAACGCTGCCATCGCTGCGGAGAGGAGCACCCGCCACCGGAGGAGGGTGAGCCCCCCAGCTGCGAGGCCAAGTGCATCATCTGCGAACGTCCGCACGTTACGGGAAGCCGCAACTGCAAGCACCGTTTCGTCGAGAAACGCAAGAAACTCCAGGCCAAGGGGCCTCCGACTGGAGATCGGTACTCCCTGCTCTCGTCGGAAGACGACGACAACCCCGGGCGGCGCTCAAGATCCAGAACACCGTCGTCGCGCCGACGCCGCAGCGAAAGTCGGTCGAGGGACAGGTCTACTTCCTACCCACCCCTGGACGACCGCGGAAGAAACAGCTCGAGAAGCAAGAGCAACGAGCGCAAGAAACCTCCCTCCTCGAGAGGCAACAGCACCACCCAGAACGCCGACAAACAGGTGAGCTGGGCATCCAGGGTCTCCCAAGCGAACGCTGGGAAGCGCGAGTTTCTGGAGCAAACTAGAAAACTGAAAGAGGAAAATGCTGCACTCCGTAGGCGACTAGATGAGCTTGAAAAGCTCGTCAAAACAGGTCCCAATTCTACCCCCTCAACACACCGGCAGCCGCGAGATCGGCTCCACCTACTCCTACCCAAATCGCAACCAACAATGCGATGGATGCGGACGCTAACCGCGGAACGCTAAAGAGACAGGCCTCGACAGACCTAGACGCTAACGCTAAGAGAGTAGCCGAGGCATCCCCAGACGGTGAGCCGCAGCCCAAACCAAAAACCACCGTCACCTCTCAGGCACCTATGCGCAAAGACGAAAGGTTCGATCAACTTGAAAAAGACAACCAAGAAACCAAAGACAGTCTCAGACTAGTCGGAGAGACCCTCCAACAAATATTACAACGCCTCACGGCACTCGACCGCCTCGCGGCCCTAGAAGCGACCGTGCAAATGCTCGTGCAGCAACTACCATGTAACCTTCCTCAAACAATTCAATATGGCCCCTCGACCTCAGGAGATTAAGGTCTGGCAGTGGAACTGCAGGGGATACAAAAACAAACGCGGCAACCTGCAGCTCCATATTCAGCAACTATCCGAAAAACCAGATGTCATAGCCTTACAAGAAGCCAGTCACCCGATCAAATTAACGGGTTACACGCCTTTCATTCCCCTGAACACAGACCCGAAAAAACCAATCTCGGTCACCGCGACTTTCGTTCAACGCAACATCGCGGCCATACAACACGAAATCGAGGACACAAAGGTCCAACACACGCTAGTGGAAATCCCGCCGCGTAAGAATGGAGATGGAAACGTCTACATTCTTAACGTCTACAGTTCACCCAAGGACAGAACAAAAGCAACCTCCGACATTATCCGTAAGGCCGTAAAACTTGCAGGGAAATCTCAACTGGTAGTGGTAGGCGATTTCAACGCGCACCACCCTGCCTGGGGCTACCGGAAAGCGCATATCAAAGGAACGGCGCTATGGCAATCTATACAAGACGTGGGTATGACGATCCTTAACGACGTCAAAGAGCCTACTAGGATCGGCAATAGCGTCAGCACGGACACGGCCCCCGATCTTGCCCTGAGTAAAAACATTAACTCAGCCACATGGACAAATACGGGCCTCACGTTGGGAAGTGACCACTATATAGTGGAAACGACCTTCCAGACGGCCCCGTTTAAACATCCTCCGTTAAAAACGAGACTAACGGATTGGGACAACTTCCGTAAAATTAGGGACAAAACCGCTCCAAAGGAAATCGGCAACCTGAACGAGTGGACCCGCGCCCTGAAAGAAGACGTAAAAGCCACCACAGAAGAAACAGAAGCGATAACCTCGCAACACACGACCGACCCTAAATTGAAACACATGTGGGAAGCCCACCTTAGCTTACAACTAAGGTGGAAAAATCAAAAACACAATCGCACCCTCAGAAAGAGGATAACACAGCTAGAAAGGAAAATTGAAGCGTACGCGTTCGAGCTTGAAAGACAGCAGTGGGGACAGGTATGCGACAGCATGAACGGGCATCTGGGTAAGAAAAATACGTGGCTTCTGCTACGACACTTACTCGACCCCACACAGACCAAAACGGCTCAACGCAATAGACTCGCTCAAATAGTACACCAACATGAAGGCGACACAGAAGACTTAATCAAAGAACTCAAGGATAGATACCTAAACACCACGCAGTCCACCGACCCACTTCCCTGGTACGAGGGTGAGCCAAACCCAGAATTAGACCAGGAATTTAGCACAGCGGAAGTATGGCAAGCCATGAGCCAACTCAAAACAACATCAGCCGCGGGACCCGACGGCGTCACAAACAAGATGTTGAGAAATCTAGACCTTACGTCAGTGATGGCCCTAACTGACCTAATCAACAAGTACTGGCAGGATGGTGAAATCCCCAAGAATGGAAACACGCCAGAATCATCTTTATACCTAAACCAGGCAAGAAGCTAATAACCGAAAACCTAAGACCTATCTCCCTTACATCTTGCCTAGGGAAGCTCATGGAGCACGTGGTTCTAAACAGACTCCAAGGATATGAGGAGGATAACAACCTCCTACCCCCTCCATGCTGGGATTTAGAGCCCACCTGTCCACGCAGGATGTCATGCTCCAACTTAGCGAAGAAGTGATCCCCAAAAGCTCGAACACGAGAGCCATCCTCGGATTGGACTTAAACAAGGCCTTTGACAACGTGTCACATGAGGCCATCCTCACTAACCTATCGAGGTTAAATCCAGGATCCCGAACCTTCAACTACGTAAGATCGTTTCTGGACGAGAGGACGGCAGAAATATCGATCGGCGGGACGATCTCGGATCCCTTTCGCATGGGGTGTCGGGGAACCCCACAGGGCTCGGTACTCTCGCCGTTTCTATTTAATCTTGCACTCGTAGAATTACCGAAGCAACTCGAGGCCATCCCAAATCTCAGACACACTTTATATGCAGACGATATCACCCTCTGGATCACTACAGGAAATGATGGGGAGATAGAAGAGACCCTACAAAGGGCAGTCGATACCATAGAAGCCTACGTCAAAGCGGTAGGGCTAGAATGTTCTCATCCCAAATCGGAGCTCCTAATTAAAAGAGACATTCCAAGGGGACGAAAATCCAGCCCTTCGCCAGCCAACATAAACGTACACGTGCAAGGCAAAGTCATTAAACAAGTCACCTCCATCCGGATCCTTGGAATGATCATCCAAGAGAACCGAAATAATACCCAAGTCATCGAAAAGCTAAACGTCTCGGTCCACCAGACCATTAGACTGATCCGACGCATAGCGAACAGGAGAAGA